>BRDA01009118.1:30004-43146 GCA_036984385.1 Crenuchus spilurus
GTCTCACTCGCTTTCTGTCTGTCTGTCTCTGTCTCACTCGCTTTCTGTCTGTCTGTCTCTGTCTCACTCGCTTTCTGTCTGTCTGTCTCTGTCTCTCGCTCTCTTTGTGTGTGTGTGTGTGTGTGTGTGTGTGTGTGTGTGTGTGTGGTAAAAGGAGTAGGCTACTGACTTACTGTTGAGTTCCCACAGGGAAAGAAGGAAAATGTATTTTTTTCTTCCTTCTACTCTGTTGACCACTTTCTCACAGATATGCACCTGTTTCTGACTCTAGTTCTATAAAAGCTCTAGCTGTCCAGAGCAGCTGTGTATTTGATAGGAAATAGCTGTGTGTGTGTGTGACACTGCTCTCACTTTGATAAGCACTTTGTAAATGTTTGCAGTGTGGTTAAAAAAATGCCTCTTTCACACCACATGATTTAGTGTACGTCTCTGTGACCTTTTCTTCTTTCTCTTTCCCTTCTCTTTGCTGTTATCACTGCATTTCCAGGAGGACGGATTGAAAGAGGGTGATTACCTGGTTGCTGTGGGTGATACTGATTGCAAATGGATGGGTGTGAGTGACGTCATGAAGCTGCTAAAGGATGTGGACGAGGAAGGCATCGACATTAAAGTTGTCAGCATGATGGACAGCAGCAGTCAGCCAATGGTAACACAATTCAATTTTCTGCTTCACTCTGTCTCTCTCTCTCTCTCTATCTCTCTCAAATATACTCTTCCACACTGAGGAGGAATAGTTTGTCTTGTGTTTGCATGCATTTATTGCTGAAATCCACTATCTGTCCTTGTTAGTTTGTTTTATATATCATTTAAATCCTGTATTAATAAACATACAGGATAAATTAATAAAACATATGCATTTCACATTTTTCATTAAAATTAACATATTTTTGTACTTATAAACATATAATAGTGCATCTCAAAAATAGAATATTGAGTACTATTATAAAAAATATTGATTAATATATACAGTGTATGTATAATCAACAGTAAAACAAATAAGCTTTGAAATGTATCTCAGTCACATTAAATTACTATTTAATCTCAGAAAAGTTAATTTGTGTTCATAATTTAATTCAAAAAGCTAAACTGTCTTATTTTATATTCATTACATATAAAGTGACATTTCAAGCCTTTTTTTGTTTTACTGTTGATCAGTTTGGCTTATAGCTCATGAAAATCAGAAGTTTTGAGTTTCCATTCAAACAGTATCAACATTAAAACCAAAACAGATTTAAAATATGTTGCTTTATTTGTAATGTAAAATATGTTTAATTTTTTTATTTATTTATGCTAGGACAGAAAAATATTGAATTACGTCATGTTTTTTGCTACTGCAGCTTCTGGATAATGATCTCTTTTTGTCTTCAAACACAGCTGCCAAAGAGTGCCACATATTCTGGCGGCCTTCCCAAGACCTACTCCATGATCTGCTTGGCCTTCAACGATGATGACAAGAACCCAAAGGCACGCAAAGTGACAAAGAAGACATCCTTCCTCAGCTGGGGGTTGAAGAACAAGCACAAAAGTGGCAGCACCCTCAGCCTCCCCACCACAGACTACAGCACAACTCTGCCAATACACAAACCCTGCCCCACCTTCCCCAGCTCCTACAATGACAGTTCCCTTTACTAACTAGCACACATTGCATACAGAAAACTGAACAAATATTGCATCCTCACTCACTAATTGGCTGATTGTACAATTGCATTCTATTATTGCACGGAGGAACAAGGCTGGTCAAAATTAAAGAACATGATTGCAAACAACCAATTGCCCAGAAGTTTTAAGAAGAGATTGAGTATCAAAAACTTGTAGTGAGCAATGAAACAATCTTTCTTTATGTCTGCTGAGGAAAATATAGGCCTGATGGTGATTTGCATATTTAAAGCCACTATGCCCTTTTCATCTACAATTAACACAATTGTTAAAACATGGGATCAGCATATTTACATTTTAGGAAATTTAGCTAAATGTGTGTGTACAGATGCACATTCATGTGCCATATGTGAGAGGAAATCTTTTGTATAAAAGACTTTATGGTCTAGTTCATGATGATGTGTATAATCTTGCTAAATTGAAGTCAGAAGGACCCCGTGGTTTTATCAACTGCTGCTGTTGTATATATTTTCATACTTTGTTGTATTCTGGTACTGAAGGGTCTAAGATTAGGATTGTGAGGAGAACTTAGTTTTTTGTTTAGCTTAGGTTAGCTTTTTCATCTGTTGCATAAGAATCATACTGTCCATGGCTCTTGTCCTTTGTCTGCACTCTGTAGTTACTTAGCATAGAAATAGGTTTGTTCTACTGTTGTCTTGCAGGGCACTACTGCCAAATGGAACATTTTGCTCTAGTTCAGTTCCTCTAGAGAGGGCTGGTCCCTGAAGTCCACTAAAGTTCCTTTCACACTGCAGGATATCACTGTTCAGATCTAAAGAGTTTATGTACAGGGCTAGTTCAGGAGCTTTGTAGAATATCAGTACAGACTTTAAAAGTGCTGTGTTGTTGTTGTGGGTGTCATTGTGAGATGATGTAGATTGTGTAGTGTGAAAGGTATTGTGAGTATATAAAGGTTATATTTGTGTAATGTGGAATGCATAAGTTGTCACTCTTCCTGTTAGTTCACTGTAGAATGTATGCATGGAAGGGAAAACAGGCTCTGGTGGTGCTTGAGTTAAATATATTGCCAAACTTGAGCTTGAAGGATTAAAAAAAGCATCATTTTCAGTTTTTCTTTTAACTGTATATTTTATGTATTTACTAACACTTTTCAAAGTGTTGGATGTATCCGACTGTCTACAAGGTAGATTATTTTATACATATTTGATAATCAAATAATGAAATGCACAAGGAGAAAAAGATCTATAAATAACAGTATGTATTCATTCAAGGCTTTTGACATATTTAGTGATGGTGCAGTCCAGCTGTGGCTACATGTACATGTGGTTGAGTAGATTTTTGATGTCACAGGTGAGCTGCTGGTTATATTCTGTACTGCTTTCCTTATAGTAGGTAAAGTGGACTTTTATATGTGTACACCCAAGTATTTGAATTCTTCCTACTAATCTTTTGAAACTCTTTCTTGTGGCTGTTGATGGTGTCAGAATCTTGAGACCAAAACAACCCACTTTGCTTGTAAACTTTGTATTATGAATGTTCTGTCAAGTGTTCTGGAGCAGAAATGTGTATGTCTTTTAACACTAAAATGAGATTAATGATTAAATTTGTGTAGTTTTAAATGCGAAATCCTCAACACAATATAAAGGTCAAACCTGCAAGTTTTGATTATCGTTTCTTTTCAATATTTTTACAGTATCGAACTATTTTTAAAGAGCATATTTATGTTTATATATTTTATGGGTTGTGATATTGTGTTAATGACAGTTAAGAATAATACAAAAAGGGCAGCCCTTCCACTGTGTTACTGTATTTATAGGGTTTTGGTAAGAATAGTCTTTCTGTCACTGCTCTGTGGCCCAAACCCTTCAAGCAACTGTGCCCTTGCTGTTTCCTCACTGTCGCTGCACTCTACTGTCTAGTACAATGGAAGTCAAGCTTGATTGGTGATGTTTTATTTTATTGTCCTTTTGTCCGTTCGTCATCTACATGTAAAACTTAAGCTAAATAAAATATGGGGTGATATTTCATTTTGTTGTGACTTATTTTATAGCTGTCTCACTCTTGGGGTTCAGTGCTTTAATGCTGGCCTTCCATAAAACTTCAAATTCTTGTGTCCTGCTTTTTTTTCTTGCTTGAACTCTGGTAGTTGTTTATGTCCTTAAACCAATTGCAATTCATTTCAACATTTTCTCTTTATCCAAGTGGTGCCCAATCCTAGTCCTGGACATCTACCACCCTGGAGAGTCAACACAAACAATTCTGATATTTAAATTACCTTAAATTACCAGGATAAGGTGAGTGAAGATGATTGGACCAGGATTGAGCACCACTGCTTTATCCATTAAAGTTAAGAAGACTGCTTTTGTTGCACTGCCTTTAAAGAGTATTGGGAAATGCTTTTATGTGAGCAGGAAAGGAATTGGATGTTCCATTTTCTTTCGGCTTGTTCTCTCCATTCTTCCTGTTCCTCTCCTCCATGTTCTCTTGTGGTAGGAGAAGAGCAGTAGCAAAGTTAATGGATGTCAGCCGTGGTATGCAAACTACAATGACTAGTGTAACCTCCTACAATATCAAGTGGTCACTCATTCAAACTTCAGAAAGATGAAAGGAAGGTGCAAGGAGAAGCACTCCTCATACTAGTGCTTCTCTAAAAATGAGAATATTGTGGAAATAGTAATTTCATTGTGAATGGGTAGACTAACCGGAGGTTATATTGTAAGTAAATATGGTGGTTATTGTGACATCACAAAAAAACAATCAGTATGTGTGTAAATGTTGAGCAGTGCAACATCAGGTGAAACATTTTCCAGGATGAGGGCTAAACAAAAACATTTCACTTGTGTCTAATGGTGGAAATCTGCAAATGTCATGTCATACCTGAACATTCTGAACTGGAATGTACTGATTTTATCTTCAGAAGCTGCCTCGACTCCAGTTTTCAATGGCAGCTATTTTCAATGACCTTATTTCTTCCAGAGATGAATAAAAATGACATACGGCTTCATTTTTCCAATAAAAAAAAAAAAAACACTTCTCAGAGTCCCCCATGTCTCTGGAGAACAGGGCCTTGTTTCTGTGAATGAAACCTGAGTGTAACAGCACACATGTAGCATATGAGCTGTATGCACAATAATGAAACACCTTCCCTGTCCCTGTGAGACCATGTATTTCTATTGCACAGCCCTCCAGTGCCCATCTCATCATTGTCATAGAGATATGAAAGGCAAAGTCTAAATTCAATGGGGAAAAAACAACTCAATCAGATGTAAAAGATGATTGTGTCCCTCTTGGTGCAACACAATGTCACTTGGTACAAAACATCAGTCTAATTTCCGGGATATTGTATAGCATTTGCTGGCGTCAGGGAGTCCCTATTAAAATGCACAAGACTCCTGGAACTTCCTGGAGAGGTGGGATGTCTGCTGTCACCACCACTGAAAACCACACTTTGGGCGGCCCAGTGGCTTAGTGGTTAGCACGTTCGCCTCTCAGCTCTGAGGCCTTGGGTTCAAATCTGCATCTGAGCGGAGTTTCCATGTTCTCCCCGTGTCGGCATGGGTTTCCTTCGGGGACTCCGGTTTCCTCCCACAGTCCAAAAACATGGAGATCAGGTGGATTGGATACTGTAAAAATTACCCTGGTGTGTATGTATGTATGTGTTTATGTATGTATGCCCAGATATGGTTGGCACTCTGTCCTGGGTGATCCCCTAGTGCTCGATGCAGTCCTCCAGGTGGACGGTCGCTTCCGGTTGAGAGTACGCTGTGCGCGACTGGCTGCCGCTTCTCACCGGAGTGTGTGTATATGAAGTGTGTTGATTGTAAAGTGTCCTTGAGTGTCTAGAAATGTGCTATATAAGTATAATGTGTATGTATGTATGAAAAGAAAATATGATCCTGTAAGTACTACAGGATATAATTATTAGATTATTCAGACATTTCAGTTCATTTCATTCAGAATTAAAATCAGTGGAATTCCACTTTAACAAACACTTGGCTGTTCAGGCTGAAACTGAAAGCACTTGAACAGTCTAATCACAGTCATTTGTTTTCCTGGACAACCTTACAAACTCAGGCAAGAGAGAGAGAATGAAAAATCTTCAGATGTGCATCACTCATTCTCTCCTCAGTGCTGTAAATGTTTGAATTAGGGCCACTGAACATCATGTGGTGCACTAATGGACTTAAAATGATTCCCAGGCAGAGAAATTCTAGACTGTGGGCTTCCTATTGCAGAGCAAGCTTCTTCATGCCAATAGTGATGTCACAGTGGTTTAGCTTGTGTGAGAGTGAGACTAGTCTATTATTTAACCCTTTTGTTCAGCCTAACATTCAGAAAGGCAAGACATCCACCTCTGTTTTCCCAGAAATTGTCATTATTAGATGTAAAGGCTGTTAGAAATCTGGCATGGAGAGTCAGGAAGTGTCAGGAGACTTCAGATTTTATTTGAAGATGGCAGGCATAGGTTGAATCTGTCATCAATCCAGTCCAAGAACACATATTCTATGGGGATTAAATCAAGGTTGAAAAGGGAATGTGAGAGCAGACTGGGTAAAACAGGCACAGACTACATGTAAAACAGGCACTGTTTTATCACATGTTTGTAAACAGGGAGGTTTTCTTTGTCATTACATTTACTTTTACTGCATTTTGCAGACACTTATTCAGAGCAACATCCAACAGTGCTTTGTTTCAATTAAGAGAATTATCTCAGCTAGTACAAACAAGTTAGAGTTCAAACTACTCTTCAGTTCAGACACTGTTAGAACAAAACCAGAGTTTTGAATCTGATGCAAGCAGCTACAGGAAGCCAGTGAAGTTCTGAATGACCATGGAGTTCTCAAACAGGATAGGAAGTTCAAGATGCAAACCAGTGGTTCAGGGAATGAATAGAAGCTCAGTTGACTGTCATCAACATAACAGTGGTATGAAAGTCCATGAAAATAATTTATTTCACCAAGAGAAAAAGTGTAGAAAATGTAGTGAGAAAAGAAGAGGACCAACTACTAAGCCTTGTGGGACACCAGTGGAGAGCCTGCATGGAATAGATGTGGACAATCTCCATGTTACCTGGCAGGACCGCCCCTCTAAATATGATCTGAACCACTTCCAAGTAGTATCAAAGTTAGAGAGGACAGTCTCATGGTTGACTGTCAAATACTGCAGAAAGGTCAAGAAGTATAAGAACCAATGACGTCGGGCAGATCCATCTGTCTTGAGCTTTTCAGTCACTGCTATGAGGGCAGTTTCAGTTGAGTGTGCCGATTTGAATCCAGACTGGTTGGGGTCCTAGAGCTTGGGATAGAAAGACAGACAGCGGGTTATAGATGGAACATTCAATAATTTTTAAAAGAAAAGACAAGGATGATGCTGGTTTGTAACTACTGACATCAGAGTTCTTCAGCACAGGCTTCTTTGGCTCACACATCTGTAAATCAATGTAATTGAAAAACTGAAAAAGGCATTGTCTAAAGAATTTAAAAGCAAATATATGTTGAAGGAGAGTAGAAACTTTATCTAAAAATATATACAATTACCCTGAAGGCAAACATAATGCATTGTAGTTTTAGCACAGCCTTTTTTTTGCTATTACACTACACACCATGGGCATTTCTAGCCCCTTCTTAGAAGTGCTTAAGCACCTCTTATTTGAGTCCAAGCATCCCTAAAAAATAGAAGAAAGGGTTTTTTTAAGTACATAGAAGGTACATATGATTTAAACTAAATATTTTAACAATCCCCACCTTGACGTTTCACAATACTCTTCCGGAAGCCAGTGCTGGTGTTTGCAGGTTCAGTGACATCAGTTCTGATGAGAATCCATGTCATTGTGTTTGTGTGTGTGTGTGTGTGTGTGTGTGTGTGTGTGTGTGTGTGTGTGTGTGTGTGTGTGTGTGTGTGTGTGTGTGATCAGCCAGTCAGTCAAGGATATTTGATTGTTTTTCAAGAAAAAACAGCCAGGTTCAGGTGAGAGAGGAAGGTGAAAATGTGGCTTCATTGCCCACATTAGGTGACCATGTACTCTAAAAATAAATACAAAAAAATGTGAGTAGTCCTAAATGCTGAACTCATCACAGTAACTGATGATACAGCTGTAGAGTAGCTCATATGAACATGCTAAAAGCAGAGCTCTCTGTATATTGTAGTGAAATGACCTAATTAGCTAATTATTTCTGTGGTTAGTTATTTATATTAAAGCAAATAATAGAGAATGTACCTGATACTGTGGGAGGAAAAATGATGTAAAAGAGTTTGTGTCCAGCAGTTTTATTACTATCATATTTGCTGATAAGATGTTTAAAATGAAAGTAAAACACATGCCACCTGAGTTATAGTTTGTGTCTATCATATTGATAACATTTATAACATATCATTAGAATTAGTGTGGGATTCAAATCTGGCACAGCAGCTCAACATTCTATTAAAATGCTAAATTGTCATTAGATTAAAATACTCATTATTGTTTGTTATTTTTGCCCTTTATGTGGCAGCACAAAGAGGAAAAGAGGAGAATAGAGAGAGAGGGGAAGAGAGAGGAGGATGGACAGCAAGAAACAGGTGAGAAAGTTGACAGTTAATGTTATGAATGGGAATAATTGTGAAAATTAAAGCGAAGGCTTTCTACTAGATCATTGCTGTAAGTATTTGATTGCGTTCAGCAAGAAGGATGTTGCAACATCAGGATGTTGGATGATCAACACCCCACCTCATCCTCAACTCATAACCAAAAGTACTGGATGGAGCATCATCACTTCAGAGAACCCAGCTCTACTGCTACACAGCTTAATGCTAGGGGCTTTATACCTCTCTAGCCCATACCTGGCATTAGACATGGGCTAGAATAGAGTCATATTCTATTGTCAGTACTTTAATACAGGGACCTGACAAGCTGTGTGCGCACAAGGGTTGCATCTTAAAGTAGCTGAATGCATTCATCAGAAGAGCTTTAGACTAGCCTTGAACATTTACAAAAAGCATGGAATGTGTACAGAAAAGTGGTGAAATAGCTCTGCCTGACATTGCCAGAAAAATGTTCATAGACAGTACATAATGCCATGCATTATCCTCCAGTGGAGGTTTCTAAAGCCTTTGTGTAAGGCTTCTTTATACAGTAGCCTATGTGCCCAGACAGTTTCTGCAGATGTAAAGTCTCCATTTTGCTCCAAAACCCACTGTTATAGGACTTTGAAATGAATACTTCATCATTTCTGCTGCATCTGTAGAATGCAGTTCCCTATGCCTTCATGCTTTTATTTTACTGCAGACAGCATGAATTTCATATTTCGTCTAGTCAACATAAATACATCTGTTAATATAATGTACATCGATTTCAGGCCTGCAACACATTCCAAAAAAGTTGGGACAGGGCAATAATTCTCTCTCTGCTCTTGTGGATGGCGGTCACACTTTCTCCCTCTCCGCCCTATCTTACCCTGCTTGCTTCTCTTGTCTCGTCTACTCAGAGCTTCTCATCGCACTGTCCTGAAGAACAAATTATGGGACTAAATGGTCTCTCAACACTATTGACACTGAGAAGTTGGGGTTCTGGGAGCCCACCTGCCCCGATGGGACGTTTGCAGCTGGATATGCGATGGAGTCGTATGCCTGGCTGCACTCTCTCTGGAGAGTGCAGAAGAGGACGTTATTCGGAACGCGGACTGGGGTACTCTGCAGATTGGAATAGGAATGCCCTGGTATCAGAAATTAAAGAGGTCAGGCCAGCTGTCCAAGCCCCCAGAAGCTGCCTGAGGATTATACGATGGGCAGAGCTGATGGCTCTCAGAATGTATAAACTTTGGTTTGGATAACAGCTTGGAGGAAAAGTCTCAGCTCTGCAAAGGTTTGGATTCTTGAGGGACTAATGAATGACTTTAAAGTAACCACCATACATTTTGGGGTTATTTGCAGAAAATTTGTGTCTGATCTTCCTTTTCGGCTCCCTACCTTGGCACCTATTTTGACTGCCGCCATATCTCCCCAAGGACGTTGCTATGGTTGCTATGAGCCTTTATCCTCCCCAGCGTTCCTGAAGATAAGGGCTGTTTTGTCTGGGCGCCAGGACAGGGCACTCAGCTTTTCAGTCCCCCCACTGCCCCAACCTCTCCAAAATGCCTTTCACATGCTTATCCCCATGCAAGAAGCACACGGATCTGTGGAAGCGCTGTAATGGCTGCTGTGCCGAAAGGTCCCAGATGGCCGATGCTGGAGCTGGACTTTCTCTATCTCCTTACCCACCCCCCCATCCTCCCTCCCAATGACTTGGCTATGTTTGTGTGTATTTGTGCTTATACAAAAAAAGGTGTTTTTTCACTTCTCAAACTGCCCCAATTACAATGGGACAGTCTGGGAGGAAGGATGTTTTTTATCTCCTATCTTTCCCAATGTTAATGCTGTTATTTTCAATCTTATGCAATTTCATTGTACTTGTTGCAATGACAATAAACCATACCTTATACCTTATTCAGGGCTAGTAGTGAGGTAAAAAAATGACATATTCCACTTTAAACGTTACTGTGCAAAAAAATAAGTCATATGCTAACCCTGCCAAGACGTTGTGTTGACTCCTCTGGGCTTGGGGCATCTGGGATGGACCATCATGCAGTAGAAAGTAGAGAGAATCTGGACACCGTGTGCTCTGGACCGAAGACAAAAAGGAGCATCCAGACCATTATCAGCAACAAGTCCAAAAGCCAGGGTCTGTTATGGTACAGGGTTGTGTCAGTGGCCATGGCAAAGATCATTTACAAAACTGCAATGTATTAAACGCTTTACTATCCCAACTTTTTTTGGAAAGTGTTGAAGGGAAAGGCAGGACTAGATGTATATGAAATAAAGTTGACCAGAAAAAATGTAAAATTTCTTGGATTCATACTGCAATTAAACATTTATGATTTATTAATTAACTTATTTAGCATTTTACATACTGTCCCAACATCCCAAAGCCCTTATTTGGGCTTGTAGTTATGCAATTATGGAGAGTAGTCCATCTGTTTCCCTTTGTACTTTGTTGGCTGAAGATCTTTATTAGGTGTGGTGAATCTGAACTCCAAGACCAGGATTTTGCACCCCTGCCTTGCTGCAAGACATTCACATTGTTTACTTCACTTTATTTTCATTATTATTAGTTACTTATTTACTGTTTTTAATTTTCCTAATTGTTTATAAGTACAATACTGTGAAGCTGTTAAAGTTTAAAGACCCTTTTGTCAAATATATCAATTAAAAATAATGAAAAATGAGGAAGTGTTACCCATGTTTTTGACATACTATCTAAAAAGACTACCTGCCATATGTGTATATGCAGCTGCTCAGTCCTTTTGAACTTTATTAATGGATTATGATTGTGGTCCAATTCTATTATCATTAGTACTTATGGGAACATCTGCAATGATGAGTAATAAGACAGATTATATATAGACTATGTTATCAGTACTGTGTCCAAAAATAGAATGCATCATAAAATGCCTTGCTATATCCTTAGCAGCTGGGCAATAGGATTAATAAGTGTGTTAAACCTAGACTAAGCCCACTACTATCCTCTATAGTGACCACAAGGAATATCTGACCTATACATTTGTTTATGTAAAATATACATTGCACTAATATAGTATTTTATTAATGTTCAATTAATTATAACATACAATGTCATAAAAATGCATTTCAACATTTTGTTAAAATTACACAGTGGAGTTTTTGCAGAGACAATAAATTTGCTTTATGTAGCTCTGTCTAATGCACTAACAATGAAACAACAGAAGAAGACAATATGTGACTTTAACACAATTTTATATTTTATTAAACCCAAAATATTTACTGTACCCTGTACTGTACTCAAAATTATCCATACAATCATAACCCTAACCCTAATAATGACAAAAAATATCTGACCTACGGCCCATATCATAAGAAACTGATTTTGTTTGAATGTTTAATTTTATTTTTCAATATAAGAACTATATTGAAACTATAATCACCATTAAAGTTTCTAAATATTCCAGTCAGTCGGTCCACACATAAAAAATTCACTGCAAAATCGGCCTGTGTTGAATTAATTTACGTCACAAAACATTTAATTTACATAAGTCCGCCCACATTAGTCCCACCCATTCAGGACAGCCGGTAGGGCCTTATTTACATATACTAGCCTTAAAGACACAGTAACAAAAACAGCCCGTTTAATGAGGCGTAAAGAAAGGTTTAACTAGTAATAAACATCAATGTAAGAATGAATTATACTATATTTGATACATAAAACCAAATACATATCGCAAACATTTCACAACAGTAACCTTACTTTGAGACTTTAGAGAAGAAGTGAGAGCAGCCCTGCGTGTGTGTAGAAGGAGGTTGGGTTAGAGCGCCCCCTGCTGCATACTAAGGTCTAAATGTAACACATTGGCGTTGCTATGAGGATTAAAACTGGGCCATGAATGGCTGCTGGGAAATCTCTCCACCAATAGACGATGCTGTTGTTTGAAAGTGGACGAGGATGTAAAGCGTCTGGATACGTAAACTTCAGTCGATATTAACCAGCAGGCCAGATGAGCCACATACAAACACTTAGAATGGGGCTCTTATAGACATTAAAACTCGTTTTTTCTTTACGTATATGTATTTCAGAGTATTGTGTCGGCTCCAGTGAAACAGTGTGCGGGAAAAACTTTTTTCACCATGTCAAAATTCAGCCTCAGTTTCAGAAGAAACGATCGGAAAACATTTGTGAGTTTTTGTTTAAACCTACTCGGCTATTGTTTGTCATGTTCAGCCTGTAGCCTAGCCTCCTTTTCGGCTTATTCTTTGATGATATTCTCGCTACTTTCCACAAAGTTGATAAGCTAATAGTTAAGCTTAACATTGGCTAAGCTCGGAGCTAATGTGTGAACTGTTGTACAGTTTCATTTATCCTTCATATGTGTTGTTAAAAGACAAAACAGTGATTTGTTTGCGCTTGAATTGTGTAACATATAATCAAACACTGTTAGGTTACTCTGCCATTCATATTACACCGTTAACTTTGTCCAGACGTGGGAGTTAGTTTCAATTGATCGTTTGCATTTCTAGAAGTACTGTTTTAATAGAGTTAATTAATGCAGTGTTGTGCAATGTTAATGCAATTAATGTAATGCACTTTATACAATTTACAAATCTAAATAAAAATCATAGACACATGTTATTCACAGTAGGACACATGTTGACATCAAGTTCTAAATGAGTCAACATTTTTTTAAAATGAAAGGATAAAATGGCCCACGTTGAACGTGATATGTGTGTTATGTTCTATTATGAATAAAATATGGGTCTATGAGATTTGCAAATCATTGCATTCTGCTATTATTTACATTTATTTACAAACCGGATTCCAAAAAAGTTGGGACACTAAACAAATTGTGAATAAAAACTGAATGCAATGATGTGGAGGTGCCAAATGTCGATATTTTATTCGTAATAGAACATAGATGACAGATCAAAAGTTTAATCTGAGTAAATGTAATATTTTAAAGGAGAAATATGTTGATTCAAAATTT
>BRDA01009120.1:2774-20433 GCA_036984385.1 Crenuchus spilurus
TCTACTTCTCCACCATGTCACGTCACTTACAGAGTCTACAATTACTATTTCCTCACACATCTGAGACATTCACTGCACTGTACCACCTCTTCATCTCACACACCCTGCAGGTATTTATAGCCTCAGCATCCTCATACAGCGCCACCTGCAGTAGCCTGAACTTACTACCACCTTAAACACACCAGGTGATTCATTTGACAGGAGCTCACATTGCTGCCTCTTTATGTGTGAAATATTCAACAGAAGTGATGAGATGTGTGAACTTGACAATTTAAACAAATGTGACATTAATACTGACTGTTTAAATCTGTGGTCTCTCACCAGCTGCTGTTATAAGTCATGTTCAGTAATGAAATGTAAAGTACATGCTGAGTTTACTCTTCATATAAAAATACATTTATACATCTTTACATGTGTAGCTAGTATTCACATACAGGTTATTAAAGCATGCATACACTAAAGTAAATAAAGAATAGAATTATTTTTAAACACAATCAACCAACCTGTACGCTAGGACTCCCTTAATCACTTGCAAAGCTCCAGACACTAGGAGGTCACATGAGGTCACATGACACATGAGGGTACAGGCCTGCTCTGATACATGCCTGTTTACGAACTGAGGCTGATACATCAATGCTGGGCAGCCAACACCCTCAGAGGAAAGCGCAGGACCCCCAGCGCTGATACATCAGCTAACACACCTGAGCCAGCCAGCATCACAGCCTGAGTGATGGAGAGAGAGGCCATCTACCCACCCACAGCACTGCCAGCTTTACTCTGTATCATATATTCTGCTCTAAATGTCCCAAATTTCTCCACTAAAACCAAAACATCTGACACTCAACAGGCAGTTTTACAGCAACCAGAGACGCCAGCTTCTGAGCCTCAGAACACTTTTAACCTTTCAGCTCATTCTGGACTTTTACATCTCATCTGTCAGCACCGACGAGGCGTCTCGCTCAATCCCCGCATCTCCAAAAATATCACCAACACGTTTGTGTTCATCATTTAATCCAAAACGTCCAACATATTTGATATTTTTACACAAAGTGACACATTTCAGTTTTAATAATCATTTACGTATATTAGCACCACCACTGTAGCCACAACATTAAACCACACAATGTTTCCTGACAAATGGACATAAAAGCCATAAAACTGCACAGAAGGACATAAATATGTGAAGTTTAAAGTAAAAACTAGTCAGACTGGTGGGCATTACAGACTGAATTGTGTGACTTGATGTATGATGATGATGATGATGATATATGACTTTAACTTTCTGAATGAAACTATGAAGATTAAGGTCCAGTGTCACATCATAAGTCTCTTATCTGCATCCAGTCCCCCCCCACTGTCCTAAACAGAGCATAATATTATATAACGTGTTACGTAATCTTATCATTTATCATGTGAAGCGGTAAAAGCCTCTAGAAGTACAGTAATGTCTTTAAAAAGTGGTGAAAGCCTTTATTTCTGTTTCTGAGTTTTGTCTCCAGCCTCTGAGGCCTGTTAGTCGCTGTTTGTCCTGCTCTGTGGTGGCGTCTGCAGAGTGAGGTGTTCATGTCTCTGTGTGATGGTGAGATGGAGGAGTGTGCAGGGAGGGTACAGTTGTGTTATTCTCTCACTGTCACCTCAGCCGGCTCACTTTCATCTCTTCATTCTGTCTCCTGAGTGTTACGTAAAGTCACGTCTGCTGAGCTGTTCGAGCGTCTCTGAATGTGCTGTAATGAAATCCTCCTGCAGGCGGCAGCGAGACGCTCACAGTCTGTAAACAACAGGAGATGCAGTAAAGTTACAGAGCATCAACTCTTCTTATAATCACACTACAAACAGCAAACTCTCTCAAGATCTGAGGTCTTTACAAAAGCAGATTTATCCTTTTTTAGCTGCTGATATCGTGACTGAACCTGTGGCTCGTTATTTCGTTTGTGTACATTTCATGATGATCAGATCAAAAGAAATCCACTAAAATGTGTCAGGAAGACGTCCAGTTCCATTGACTTCCATTCAAAGCTCAGTCAGAGTTACAGAAGAGCGGTGGGTGATTAAACAGGCTGGTGCCACCTGGGGGCAGTGTGGCACAGAGATCTCAGACAGACTGTTACACATCTGCTGAAGGCCGGGGGTGGGGTAAACATGGCAAAAATAAACAAACAAACAAACACAATCTTCTTAAAGTCTTACCTCGGCGGTCAGACGAAGGTCCTAATGTAACCTCCGCCTCTGCGTGGACCCTCAGCATTAGGGATTTTAAGGCACATTGTGGTGTGTATGTGTGTGGGTGATGGACACCTATGCCTCCACTGACTCTGGAGCCAAGCCCACAGCCAGGCTGAAGCATGGCACTGGGCTCTGGCACATTTCTAAAGCCAAGCCATGCCCGGAAATGTGCCAGAGCCTTTTTTGCCAACTCCCTGAAGGAATATGTACATGCACTAGTGAACATTCAGTTAGCCTTACTGCAGAGCAAAGCTAAGTGAAGGTTCTTTGCACAGACTTCCAAAAGTTTGTGGACACCCGTTCTGATGCCAGTTATTATATGAATGAACCTGTGTCCCAATACTTTTGTCCCTATATTTGATGAACATTTGGGAGAGATGTTTGGATTTTGGACCTGTTTTGTTGATGGTGGCTATAGATCGTCCCTCACTGACACCATCACTGTCTGCAGCCTAAATTCACTCATCACCCACAAACCCTCAGTGTCAGGTTGTCAGAACCTCCACATCATCTCGCGATGGAGAACAAGCAGGAGCGGCGCTGAGGACTGGACTTCCTAATGCGGACTGATTGCACGCTAGCTGTTAATCTGCTCAGGCTTCTTTTCGTCCTGCTGCTCTCCACGCTCTGATTAAATGACCAGGAAAGGCAGAAATAGTTTTGTTCTGCTGTCAAGTGAGGTCCTCATATCTGCCGTGATCTCCTCTGCAGACAGGAATAGAGAATGTGATCACATTAGCACAGCGGCGTCTCCGCAGCCCAGGACATCAGCAGGCCGCAGAATTAAAGCTATCAGCAGTGTGCACGCTGGAGGGTGAACAACTGAAAACTTGACGTGACAAGGGAAGCTAGGGCTCTAAACTTAAAGTCAGAGATAAAGTGTGGATATATGAGCGGGATGGAGAAGTTTAGCAACGAATGAACTGAAAACTGTTGTAAAGTAAAACTGCTGCTGACAGCACATTAATCATCATTTACACGCCTTCAGTAAGTCAGCACACCTGCTAACACTACAGCCAGCTGTGTTTAATCTGCAGATCTGATCAACAAAACAATGAACTGGGAAATGTGGGTGATACTGTGGTACCTGGCAACCCAACCCATAGCAACCTTTCCTGTGCAGTCTCTGCACTCTGCCCAGGGGCATCATTACGGCTTGAACGCTGTTACGCCAACCCCAAACATTTTTTAAAGTGAAAGTAAAGTTTCTGCAGCCCCCACCATCATCATCAAGACTACATACATCCATCAGGTGACCCCCACCCTGAAATTCAACACAGAAACCCTCTTTTTCAAAACCTAAAGTTTGTAAATAAATACATTTCAAACATATAATTAACACGTAAATAATACAAATCTGAACTTAAGAGTAAACACACTCTTTTACATGATTTTAAATATATTCAAACCTGTTTTATATTAAAATGGTTTGCTAAAGAAAGACTTGGCACAACACAGTGATGTGCCCAGGCTGGCAAGGCTAAAAGTAGCAGGACGGAGGGGGGCAGGGGCGCTGTGAGCTTTGGTCAAGCAGAAGCACCAGGAGCACTTTCTGCTGAAGCCAAGTGACCCCGAGTGAGTGCACAACCCCCCTGGACAACCACCGTCTGTCACCACTTTATTACACACACACACACACACACACACACACCCTGCAGCCTGGCTGGTCAGAAAGTTATCACAGTGTGTGCCAGAGATTTGGCTCATCAGCAGAAGGATCCATAAGATCACATCTGTAATCAGTCTTAATCTGACCTGCTTGACCTTTATAAACACCAGCTTAGGTAACACTGGCTTGTGTAACTCGGTGACCTTTCGGTGACCTCTACATGCAAAGCTAATTCTAATCTGAACTGCGCTGCAGCTGGTCTGTATCCCAGCTTATTATCCTAATGGTCCCCTGGTGAACTGTGTGGGCACAGGTGAGGGAAAGGGGCAGAATGGAGTGAGTTGGGAGTTTGGGCTGCGTCCTTGTACACTACGGAGTCTAAAAGGCACAGGCGCACACCACCGCCACCACCACGATGTTGCCTATGGTCGCAATGACGGCCACCCATAGCCAGATGGCATCGCTGGAGAACTTGCCCTCCTCCTCCTGCTCCACAGGCCGGGACAAGCTGGCGTTCAGGTTGGAGGTGGATGTCTGGAGGGACGTGTTGCCGTTATACGGGGAATCCATGAAGGCCCCGCTCACTGCTGGGAAATGCTGGAAGAGAAAGAAAAGAGGGATCACAACATCAGATCCAAACAGCAGGCTAGTTCTAACCAGAAATTCACATTTAGTTATAATTTAATATTTATATATAACATAATATGTAATATTATATTTATTTATCATTTAATATTTAATATTTATATATAACTTAATATGTAATATTATATTTATTTATCATTTAATATTTAATATTTATATATAACTTAATATTTAATATAAATATTTAGTTATTATTTAAAATTTAATATTAATGTTTATTTATTAGTTAATATTAATATTTGTTTATTATTTATTACTAATATTTAGTTAATATATATATTATTTAACATTAATACTTTTTTCATTTATGTAAATATTATTATTATTATTTTAGCACTAATAGTATAATATTAGTAATAAATAGGAGTAATAAATAGTAATATTTAGTCTACAGTACAGTACATAGTATAATAATATATAGTACAGTAACACATTATATAATGAAGTACCACACAGTATATATAACACAGTATCATGTATAGTACAGTACAGTATAGTATACAGTAATACCATATAGTATATAACATACAAGGTCACGATAGGTCACTGAATCATCTGTTTGAACAAATATAAAACCTTTTTGTGTGTATGAGTTAAACAAAAGTGCACCCCTGTACCCATTCCAGCAGTGATGTATCAGAACCAGACTAAGACTAATCTGTGCTCCACACATCTGTCTACGGGCTCTCTGTTCAGTCCTCTGGCTGGAGAACATACAGAAGAGATCAGACATGCAGTTCAGTGCTGTTTCCTCTCTGGCTGAGATGTGCAGTGAGACGTGGCTGCTCAGAGGACGACTGGAGGAGTCAACCAGACGTTTGCATCTCAACTGCAGTCCAGACGTACATGATAACGAGTCAAGGCTTGAGCCTCTAATCTCTGCATGAGTCTAAGATGAGTCTCAAGTCTTTTACAGATCTAAAACCTTAGTGCCTGAAGTCTTGTGCAAAGGGCAGCAGGACTGCTCAACATGTTATATGTGCTGTTCCTAAAACAGGTGTGGTTAGAAAGAAGAACTAATTACTCGTGTTTTTGGATGAGAGGAGACACGTTGTGAGCAACACATCATAACACTCTGTCTGTGAGCTCTGATCCATCCTGACTGCACAGCACACTTAGCACTCCTGGTTCTACGCTCTGTAGAGTTTTTATAGTGTAGTTATTCTGTAACCGTGCGATCAGTAAAAACCTTAGTCCTGGTTACAGCTTCCTGGAAACTCACTGCAGACAAAACACTCATTTGAAGTGATTTCACCCCTTTAACCCTCAGGAGTCATCATGATGACATAAACACTGGTTCTAGACGTCACAGCATAAAAACAAAGTCATGTTGATCACCACCATCAACCTCCGTGCAAGTCCTGTGTCTAAACTCTACACTAGTGTAAGTGTGATGTTGACAGACCAAGTAAAACAGATCATTTACATGTGATATAAATATCACATTTACACGTCTGTAACAGTAGTGAGGCAGGAGGGGCGAGATGCCGGGTCAGGAAGCCACACAGTGCAGCAACACTGCCACCAAGTGCACACAAACAAAAGCTCACAGCTGTTGTACCTCAGCTTCATTTTCACCACCATACGTTCACCTTTACAGCCTGTGGTGAAGTCAGAGCTTTTTCACTGTTTTCTAACTGTTGGAGATGCTGTGATGTAACCTCACAGGTCTGTGGCACTAGGAGGTAACATTTCAGTGAAAAAAAAAGAAAACTGCTCCATTTGGGCTGGTGTTTGTAAGCAGAACCGCGCTTAGGTTCTTATGTGTTAATGTTAGTGTGTGTTAATCATTGTGGTTCTGCGTTAATAAAGTTCCAGGCCGGTTCTGGAGACTTTGAAAGTCACTTGTCTGATGAGTTCAAAAGAAAAACAAACTGACTTTCCACTTCAGCTGTTTCCATTCATCATGCAAATGTCTGAAAGCTCCCGTCTGGACCCGGCATATGGTGACCACGGCGTTCTGATACAGGTGCATGCTGGGTACCACAGTCCGATACACTTACTAACTGCTTTCTTTCTCCACCTCATTGCCTCTCTTTCCCCGAACTGAGCAGCTCCATTCATCAGACACGGACACACTCATCAGTCTGTCTGCACTGACAGCCGCGCGGCAGAGGACACCCGGGTCCAGCCTCACAAACCCGTACTTTTAATCTGACCCCACAGGAGAGGGGCAGCCGTGGCCTAGTGGTTAAGGATCTGGTCTGGTTTGATCCCCGGGCAGGTCACGACCGAAGTGCCCTTGAGCAAGGCACCTAACCCCCAAATGTAAGTGGATAAAAGTCTGCTAAATGCCTCAAGTGAAAGTGACACATGGACCAGTGTGGAATTTCATCTTTGTGTTTAACTCCTTCATGCAATGAGACAGACACATACTAGGGGGCAGTGAGTACACTGGGTGCCTGTGACACAGTTGGGGGTTTGCTGTCTTGCTCAAGGGCAGTCATATCAGTTCAGAGGCTCCACTGTGTGACCCTTTGATCACCAGCCTGGTTCCTTAACTCTCAAGAGCTGCAGTTATCAGTTATCTCAAAGCTCTTACTTTATAGTTCTGTCCATCCATTATCTATTATCCAATCCATCACTGGGCACAAGCACCCAATTTAGGGTACCCACTTCACTGGGCATCCATGTTTTTGGGCTGTGTAACAGCACGAAACCCTGCACACACCAGGAGAACATAGAAACTCCACCCTCAAACCTGAAACCTCAATGGTGACAGGCAAGGGTGCCAACCACCATGCCACCATGCCACCCTTGAAGTAAAGACCCCACACAGAGTAACTGATACTTCTCTGTGTTGTGAATAAAGTGAGTCAGTCTGCAGTTGTGAGATTTGAGCTGGTAGATGTGATGTGTGGCGTGATGTGTCGTGATGGTTAATGGCTCTATGCTGCATTAGAAATAATAGGTCATAATAACCCTCACAAATCCCTCACCATCATGCCAGCTGTCACCTCTGTAAGCTTCTCCTGTGTCACGCAACTCCACTGGGAGCACTATGTGTCCAAAGGTTTGTGGACAGCCCTTCTAATGAATGCATTCATCTGACACAGATGTACAGCTTCTCTAGCCATGCAGAAGTACAGCCAATAAGAGAGAACTAAACATGAAGCTGTATAGTGTTCTCTGCTCCATCCAGCACTTTTGGCATGAGGTAGTGATCATCCAACATCCTGGTGCTCTTGTGGCTGAATGCAATCAGATCCTCTCATCAATTCTCCAACATCCAGCAGAAAAGCTTCTCTGAACAGTAGAGACGCCAATAAAAGCATGTCCCAATACTTTTGTCCACATAGGGTATTTTATATGTTGGTCCCAAAACTAAAGAGAGTCAGAGCCAGGAGACCTGTGATGAGGAGCAGGTGTGGGGCTCCTCTAGTGGCCTGATCGAAACTTGCAAGTGACATTTACTTGTGCATCTCCAAAACATTAGAACATGATGAAAAAGTTCATTTGTGCTTATTATTGAATTCAGAATTTAGAAAAAGCTGAACTGTCACATATTTTATACTTTAATACACATAAAGTTCATATTTCAGTGGTTTAGTTTTAGCGTCTGAATAATGTTTTATTCTAGTAATCTGAGAGTCTGATGAGCTAAAAGTCTGATCAACATTAAAACACAAAAGGCTGAAATGTGTCACTTTATATGTAATGAATATAAAAGATATGACAGATTACTGTAGACTGGCTCAGAAAATACATTACTAGCTTCTATATACTGTACAGACATTTGTGGAACCGCTGACTCTTATTTTAAAGAACCTTTCAGTGCTGCTGACTGTTCATCTTCATTTGATATCATCAATCACAACATCTAACAAACAAAGCTGTTTCAGTAGCAGAGGCTCGACTGACTTTCAGTCACACTGTCCACACAAAAACCTCTTAATGATTCATGACCCCAACAAGGGTCACAGCTGAGGTTCTGAAAAGTCCAAACATAAGGATCCACAACACTGATGCATGGTTCAACAAAACAAACAAAAACAACAACTCAGGCCAATTCTGAAACATGTAACTATAGAGTATAGAAAGTATACCAGAGGAGATACAGGAGTGAATATGAGAGTATAGAAAGTATACCAGAGGAGATACAGGAGTGAATATGAGAGTATAGGGAGTGTACCAGAGGAGATACAGGAGTGAATATGAGAATATAGGGAGTGTACCAGAGGAGATACAGGAGTGAATATGAGAGTATAGAAAGTATACCAGAGGAGATACAGGAGTGAATATGAGAGAATAGGGAGTATACCAGAGGACATACAGGAGTGAATATGAAAGTATACGGAGTGTACCAGAGGAGATACAGGAGTGAATATGAGAGTATAGAAAGTATACCAGAGGAGATACAGGAGTGAATATGAGAGTATAGGAAGTGTACCAGAGGAGATACAGGAGTGAATATGAAAGTATACGGAGTGTACCAGAAGAGATACAGGAGTGAATATGAGAGTATAGAAAGTATACCAGAGGAGATACAGGAGTGAATATGAGAGTATAGGGAGTGTACCAGAGGAGATACAGGAGTGAATATGAGAGTATAGAAAGTATACCAGAGGAGATACAGGAGTGAATATGAGAGAGTAGGGAGTGTATCAGAGGAGATACAGGAGTGAATATGAGAGTATAGAAAGTATACCAGAGGAGATACAGGAGTGAATATGAGAGAATAGGGAGTGTAGCAGAGGAGATACAGGAGTGAATATGAGAATATAGGGAGTGTACCAGAGGAGATACAGGAGTGAATATGAGAGTATAGGGAGTGTACCAGAGGAGATACAGGAGTGAATATCAGAGAATAGGGAGTATACCAGAGGAGATACAAGAGTGAATATGAGAGTATAGGAAGTCTACCAGAGGAGATACAGGAGTGAATATGAGAGTATAGGGAGTATACCAGAGGAGATACAGTACTGAATATGAGAGCATAGGGAGTATACCAGAGGAGATACAGGAGTGAATATGAGAGAATAGGGAGTGTAGCAGAGGAGATACAGGAGTGAATATGAGAGTAAAGCTAGTATACCAGAGGAGATACAGGAGTGAATATGAGAGTATAGGGAGTGTACCAGAGGAGATACAAGAGTGAATATGAGAGTATAGGGAGTGTACCAGAAGAGATACTGGAGTGAATATGAGAGAGTAGGGAGTGTACCAGAGGAGATACAGGAGTGAATATGAGAGTATAGCGAGTGTACCAGAGGAGATACAGGAGTGAATATGAGAGTATAGGGAGTGAACCAGAGGAGATACAGGAGTGAATATGAGAGAGTAGGGAGTGTACCAGAGGAGATACAGGAGTGAATATGAGAGTATAGCAAGTGTACCAGAAGAGATACAGGAGTGAATATGAGAGTATAGGGAGTGTACCAGAGGAGATACAGGAGTGAATATGAGAGAGTAGGGAGTGTACCAGAGGAGATACAGGAGTGAATATGAGAAAGTAGGGAGTTTAGCAGAGGAAATACAGGAGTGAATATGGGAGTATAGGGAGTGTACCAGAGGAGATACAGGAGTGAATATGAGAGTATAGGGAGTGTAGCACAGAAGATACAGGAGTGAAAATGAGAGTATAGGGAGTGCACCAGAGGAGATACAGGAGTGAATATGAGAGTACAGAAAGTATACCATAGGAGATACAGGAGTGAATATGAGAGTATAGGCAGTGTACCAGACGAGATACAGGAGTGAATATGAGAGTATATGGAGTATACCAGAAGAGATACAGGAGTGAATATGAGAGTATAGGGAATATACCAGAGCAGATACAGGAGTGAATATGACAGTATAGGTAGTGTAGCAGAGGAGATACAGGATTGAAACTGAGAGTAAAGCTAGTATACCAGAGGAGATACAAGAGTGAATAAGAGAGTATAGAGAGTGTACCAGAGGAGATACAGGAGTGAATAGGAGAGTATAGGGAGTGTACCAGAGGAGATACAGGAGTGAATATGAGAGTAAAGCTAGTATACCACAGAAGATACAGGAGTGAATATGAGAGTATAGGGAGTGTACCAGAGGAGATAGAGGAGTGAATATGAGAGAGTAGGGAGTGTACCAGAGGAGATACAGGAGTGAATATGAGAGAGTAGGGAGTGTAGCAGAGGAGATACAGGAGTGAATATGAGAGTATAGGGAGTGTAGCACAGGAGATACAGGAGTGAAAATGAGAGTATAGGTAGTGTAGCAGAGGAGATACAGGAGTGAAACTGAGAGTAAAGCTAGTATACCAGAGGAGATACAGGAGTGAATAAGAGAGTATAGGGAGTGTACCAGAGGAGATACAGGAGTGAATAGGAGAGTACAGGGAGTGTACCAGAGGAGATACAGGAGTGAATATGAAAGTATAGGGAGTGTATCAGAGGAGATACAGGAGTGAATATGAAAGTATAGTGAGTGTACCAGAGGAGATACAGTAGTGAATATGAAAGTATATGGAGTGTACCAGAGGAGATACAGGAGTGAATATGAGAGTACAGGGAGTCTACCAGACGAGATACAGGAGTGAATATGAGAGTATAGGGAGTGTACCAGAGGAGATACAGGAGTGAATATGAGAGTATAGAGAGTGTACCAGAGGAGATACAGGAGTGAATATGAGAGTATAGAGAGTGTACCAGAGGAGATACAGGAGTGAATATGAAAGTATAGGGAGTGTACCAGAGGAGCTACAGGAGTGAATATGAGAGTACTGGAGTATACCAGAG
This sequence comes from Crenuchus spilurus, assembly GCA_036984385.1. Classification (NCBI taxonomy): domain Eukaryota; kingdom Metazoa; phylum Chordata; class Actinopteri; order Characiformes; family Crenuchidae; genus Crenuchus; species Crenuchus spilurus. The sequence continues at coordinate 13,968 of BRDA01009120.1, forward strand.
GAGATACAGGAGTGAATAGGAGAGTACAGGGAGTGTACCAGAGGAGATACAGGAGTGAATATGAGAGTATAGGGAGTGTAGCACAGGAGATACAGGAGTGAAAATTAGAGTATAGGGAGTGTACCAGAGGAGATACAGGAGTGAATATGAGAGCATAGGGAATATACCAGAGCAGATACAGGAATGAATATGAGAGTATAGGTAGTGTAGCAGAGGAGATACAAGAGTGAAACTGAGAGTAAAGCTAGTATATCAGAGGAGATACAGGAGTGAATATGAGAGTATAGGGAGTGTACCAGAGGAGATACAGGAGTGAATAGGAGAGTACAGGGAGTGTACCAGAGGAGATACAGGAGTGAATAGGAGAGTATAGGGAGTGTACCAGAGGAGATACAGGAGTGAATATGAGAGTATAGAGAGTGTACCAGAGGAGATACAGGAGTGAATATAAAAGTATAGGGAGTGTACCAGAGGAGATACAGGAGTGAATAAGAGAGTATAGCGAGTGTACCAGAGGAGATACAGGAGTGAATATAAAAGTATAGGGAGTGTACCAGAGGAGATACAGGAGTGAATATGAGAGTACACGGAGTGTACCAGAGGAGATACAGGAGTGAATATGAGAGTTTAGGGAGTATACCAGAGGAGATACAGGAGTGAATATGAGAGTATAGGCAGTATATCTGAGTAGATGCAGGGGTTAATAGGGCTGAATTGGAGTTATGGGGGATGGGTTCAAGGACCAGGTAGGACCAACATGGGTAGATAAACAGAGACAGAAAGCACAGTACCTCAGGCTTAGGTTCCCGTCTGGAGTTGAGTGCAGTGATGCCTGTTTTCAGCTGAGTCTGCCTTTAACCAGCGCACATCAACCAGACCTCACACTGATTGGTCCAGAGTGTGTGTACGTGTGAGAGAGTAAGTTGTAATCTTGCTCTGGATGGACAGATTAGAGTCAGCCTCCAATGATCTGCCAGCTTTTACTCGCTTTCTGACAATCTGGCATTACTGAGTCAAACAAACCTCCCCAGCCTCCTCTCCTCTCTATCAGAGGTTCTCTCTCTCATCCCCCTTTCTCTTGTCCTCTTCAGACCCATCTGCTTTCTTGTATGTTCATCTGAATGTGTGTGTGTGTGTGTGAGAGAGAGAGAGACAGGGAGAGAGAGAGAGAGAGAGAGAGAGAGAAAGAGAGAGAGAGATGATCTACATTAAAGTATTAAGCACTGAAGCATTTGCTGGCTTGGTTCTCTCTAAGCCTGTTTGATTGCAGACAGGTTGATATTGAGAGGACAGGCCATGGTACTGATCTCCCATTCAGTGGTCATCTATTCTTATATAACGTTGTGCCAAAGTAAGATCATCTTACAGACTAAAGGGCAAGGCATGTTTGGTTGTTTTGCATATTTTCCTACATCAAATGCTTCAAAGACAACTAACAAAACAATCACAATAAATGAATAATACTGAATAATAGCATAATAATAATAATAATAATAATAATAATAATAATAATAATAATAATAATAATAATAATAATAATAATAATAATAAATAGCATAATAATAATAAAATAGAATAATAATGAGTAAAAGCATAATCAACATATAATAAAAATTTCAGAGCTAATAACAAATAAAAGATTCAAGGAGTCCAAAAGGCTCAACAGCATAGGGTTTATTTATGCTGGAGACACTGGGGACATGTCCTTACCACTTTCTGAAATGGCCAATTTTGACCTCAACACTTTTTAAAGACATTAACATTTTGGTTCTATCTGGACTCTTTTTGCTGCAGCACCATTTTAACACTCCACCAGAGACACATCTAAATCATAACTCTCTGATTGGTCATATTCATGGCAGACAAATGACTAAATATGGAACCATTAATATGGCATAAAATGAGGTAAACCCCATTTACAGAAAAGTTGGGACACTTTCACAAAATCCATAAAAAAATGAAATTTGTTATTTGTTAATTCCCTTGAACATTATTTAACTGACAAGATTTTCAGGGTTTTCAGTGACAAACTTAATTCTATTTGATAAATATTCACAAATTTAGAAATGTAATGGGACAGAGACAAAATAAGACTGAAAAGTACAGATAACACTGTTTGTGGTCAGACGAGCAAGAACAGACAACAATTCCACTTACAAAACAAACACAGTTAATGTCTTCAATTCCAAAATGATGAAAAGTCTAACAGAACTGGACAATGACAGGTTGGTTGGTTGGTTGGATGGATGGATGGATGGATGGATGGACAGACAGTGGAGGAATATATGGAGAGTTTACTGAATAAAGTGTGTCCAGTATATATTTATTCAGTTTCTCTCTGATCCAGACTTTTCTGTTAATCCTGATATATAAATTCTGCTGTACAGAGTCATTAATAAGAAACAAAGGGCTACGACTTACTCTGTATTAATGAGACAGTTTTAATACAACAGACTCAAAGCAGTTGATATTTACTCTGGGGTGGGGGGGCATGAACATGAAAAACCAATCTGAGTGTTCAGATGGCAGAGAGAGTTAGTGTTCAGTGTGATGTATCAGAGGTCACATGACTACTTCTGTATTATTTATATTTGTTTATGAGGTTCATAGCTTGTATAAATATTAAGAGACCACTGATTTGAATGTGTGTTTATACATTTTCTCAATTATGTGATTTTTATTTCAGTCATTCTCTTTTCCCCGTTTTACTACGTTTTATTGTATTTTTACAAAAACTCCGCCCCCACCACTACCACCAAAAAATAAATAAAATAAAATAAATAACAGCTGCTCAGTCTGTCATACAATGCAGGAAATCATAACATCTGTGTGCATAGTGGGTTAATCTTACCTACAATAACAGGACACCATGTTCCTGACATGTCCTCTATAGTCTTAATCTGGACCAGAACCTGAACAACTCGACAGGAAAGGGATCAGAACTGAGATCCACTTATAACCAAATACGAATAATAAAATAAATAAATTAAAAAATATATAATAATAATAATAATAATAATAATAACACTAATAATAATAATAATAATAATAATAATAATAATAATAATGACATTGTATAATATTGGGTGACATTGTCAAATATGAAATGTAATTGAACATAAACAGTAGATATTCACAGCAGATTTATTCTGATGAAGTTAATATTTGTCTTTTTTCTTTGATTTAGGTTTTTTCTACTTTTACGACTTTGTGTGACAATCTGATGCAGTTTTAGCTCAAATTTATGCAGAAAAATATAAAATCATAAAAGATTTGCAACATCACTTTAGATGTGCCGCTGCTGCAGAGCATCACTATCAGTGTGTGTGAGAGAAACACTGAGGCTGAGGAGAAAAGAGAGTTTATGTTCTATTGTTCTGCTCTAAACTGTCTCCTGTGTCAGTGCACCAGCGAGAACTCACAACCTATTGCCTCTCTAAGAAGGTTTAAGTGGTTCTCTCACACACTGGTGTGTGTAATTACAGCAGCGCTGAGAGAAACAGATGTGAGCCGGTGCCCTACTTCAACATCCTAATTAACATCCTGTCACTTCATAATAAAGTGCCCTAAGAAAGGGGCGGGATTAAATCTCCATTACCAGCTGTTTATCCTTCTCAGTCAGCCTGAGTCAGGTGTGACACATTTAGCTGCAAATTAATTTTCATTCATTTCAACTCAGGACAGGAACGACTGCTCAGTCTCAAAGCTTGAGTCTGACACTTCCTGTGTGTACAGGTGTTTGTGTAGACAACAGGAAGTGATTGGCAGAGAGGTTATATGTACACTATAAGGGCACATGTACTGGCTCACCTGCTCATTCACTGGTTTTTCATTTAGTCTCTACTGAGAAGACCACCAGCAGCTCATCCCAAACGAGGAACACAGTTCCACTCAACGCAGTGCCCTCTCGCCCACGCCTGGCATTAGACATGGTGCCAACTGGTTGATGTTTAGTCCTATTCTATTTGCAGTACTTCTACAGGGATTAGACAAGCTGTGCCTCGGTGTCAGCTGAATGCATTCATTAGAAGAGGTGTCCACAAACTTTTGGACATGATGTGGAAGGAGATATATAAACCAGTCGGCTTGTAACGGTGAAAGTTTAGTCACTAAATACAGCAGCTGGTCTTTCTCAGAGCGACTCAGACTACATGATACATCATCCATCATACATCTATCCATCATAAACTGTGTTTATTACACAGAAAGTCACACATTTGAAGCCTTTTGAGTTTTAATGTTGATGTAATATCTCAAAAACATCAGAAATCCAGAATCTCAGATGACTTTTAAATGAGTTTATTATTATTTACTGTTCACGCAGCTTTAAAATGTGACTTTTTTAATGAGTGTAGAATTACATTATAAACTCAAACACTTCCATCATGTTCTGCTGTTTGCAGATGTTAGTATATGAAATAAATATATAACATAATGAATATTTTCACTGGGTTAGTGATGTGCAGAAGCCTCCTGATGGTGAGATTTAGGGTCAGTGGCAGTGCACACAAATGCCTGCAGGCCTCACAGCAGGACACTGTACTCCTACATTCACTGATGCTTTAATCAGCCGAATGTGCACGAAACAGAGTTAAAACAATCAGGAGCGGATTTTGAAGTTCTGGGGCCCCAAGCAATGTTATGTCTGGGGGTCCTGATCAAACAGATTCCTTTTTATAGTTATGGGCATGGTGCGGTGCGGGCTTGAACATAAAGTATTATTAATAAATATTCATACTTAAACATTATTATTAATAATATTTTATTAATATTCATAATATTCTATTACTAGTTAATATTTATTATTATTATTATTATTATTATTATTAGTCATTGTTAATAATAAAATAATAAAATTCATATTAATCATTAACAACATCCTAATAAATGATTAAATATTAATAAACTGTCAAACGCCTGTACCATAAAATTATCACCCAATTCTGTGCTTCAACTCTAATTCATTACCCTCAGTTTTACACTTATGTTTGGACTGTTTGGTCAATAGACCTAATTTACATAAAACTATACCTCATTTTTGAGTAAAAATAAATTCTGAATTATTTGACAATGGTTACACTTGGAGGCATGTAAATAGATGGCTTATCACAGACTGGCAGACGCACACACACACACACACACACATTCAAATGTTAATGTTTTAATACTGTAACGGTGATATTCACAGTGAAGTTCAGTTCAGCCAATCACAGTTCAGCATCCTGTTTATTTACGCATGCTTATGCGTTTGCAGAGTAGTTATTGTATTAGACTCGCCGCACGGCCCCAGCGCTGAACTCTATATATAGTTCTGGTGCTGGAGTTAGACAGTCTGCAGCACTGTAATACTGACTGAAGTACCAGCTAAAGAGTTAAAGTGAAGTCTACCTTGTCCTGTGCCTTTATTCCCACACCTCCACGGACTCCACAGCAAAAGAGTGATCTTCTGCCAGCAAGAGAAGCAGCTCCTATACGGCTAGGTGAGCAGACTCCATATCAGCACGAAGCTAAAGCTACACGGTTAGCGGTACAGTGTGGCCGATAATAAAAGTTAAAAACACGACAATATGAAGCCTCTGATATTAAAATACGTCTAAAAATCTGACGTGACACGGGCAGAACAAACATCCAACATCTTAACAACACGGACTGTGGGCCAACTTTACAAATGCAGTGAATACAGTGTTTAGATGGAAAAGTCTGCAGAGAACCAAAACTTTATTCTTTTTTGCCAACCTCTTTAGGCCAGCAGGGGGCCCCTGATCTCTGGGGCCCCAAGCAATTGCATGGTTTGCGTCTTGGTTAAGTCCACCCCTGAAAACAATCAAACATCTAATCTCCGCTCAGCCTGGGCTCGTTCTGCACTAAAACATCGGATTAGAAAGATGAGACTTTGACCTGGACCTAAACTTCTATAAAACATAAGACCACTCCACACGGTCCAGCCCCATCTGAACCTCACTGAACTCCTCCGGAACGTGAACACGAAGAAACCATCAAACAAAGCAGAGCTACTGGAATTCATGGTGTAAAGTCAGCCAACAGCCAACGCTGAACTGGATTAAGCACTTAAGCACTGGATTAAGCTGGTGACCCAACAGTGAGAGAACCTGAACAAATCCACTAAAGCTTTAAAACGAGCTGCTGTCAGTAGTTTATAAACAGCAGGTCTGTAGTAACTTCTCCAGTGTTGACTCCATCACACACACACTACCAGTCGTCATGAACTCAATCAAAGCTGATATAAAGTGGTACCTGCGCAGCCATCAGAGAGAGCTCCATCACTTCAGTCTGTGCCCAGAACGCTTCACTGAAGGAGTCGGTCCAGTGACTGAAGCTCAGGATGATGGAGGCTCTTCAGTAGCTGCTCGATCTCTCAGTGTGTGGTGTGCTATGCGCTCGGCTGCCTGTGCTGGTGCTCTTCACTCCTGTCCTCTCTCAGCGTGCAGGAACACCAGCCAGCCGA
>BRDA01009122.1:239-20172 GCA_036984385.1 Crenuchus spilurus
CTGGTAGTTTGATAGGTCTGACATGATACGCTTTTTTTGCCATTTCCTTTCGGCAGCCCGGAGTTTTAAGCGTAACCCCTGAGGGATTCATTTTTAAGCCATGGCTGTGGCTTGTTATTGCGGATAGTTTGTGATCTATCCAGAATCTGTCCAGACAAGAGCTCAGCGTGGAGCAGAGTGTATTTGTGGCAGTATTTATGCTGACAGCGGAGAATGAGCCCAGTGTAGGCATAGTAGTGGCGACCAGCGATGACTATTGCTCTACACAAAGGTCTTTGAAATAGGTCGAAGGAATGCATGAGAGATTTGAAATCAGTAGAGCCGGGGCAGTCAAGGTGGATATTCATGTCACCTAGAATGAGCATGGGGCACTCATGCTTTGAAATGGAAGACAGTAACATGTCTAGTTCATTAGTGAATTCGCCCAGTTGCCCAGGGGGACGATAAATGACAATAATACCAAGTTTGACTGGTGAGCTAACCTGTTATGGTGGGGTTAGGCCTACTGGGTAACTACTTACAAAAAATTACAAAGGACTAAGGAGTCAGATACACGTGCAGATAAAAGTAAAAGTTGATATTTATTAAAGAAGACAAATAACCAACACTAAGACTGAGATTAAGAATATAACAAAACAAAGGCAAGGCAAAATCTAGGGGAACAACATAACATGAAGACAGAGTACTTACAACTAATGAACCGTGACGTGGTGAGACAAACACAGAGCTTATAAAGACATAGACTGATAAACTAAACAAGACACACCTGAAGTTGATCATAGACACGGACTGATGACATAACAGGAAGACCAAATATGGGCATAGGGAAGTGACTGGGAATAAGGTGCAACACTCAACACGACCACAAGATGGACAAGAAGACAAAAGGCAAAACAAGAAACTAAAACTGAACACTAGAACCAAGACAAAAAAAACAGGGATAAAACACAGCCTATAAAAACCAAGAACATGGAACAGTAATACACCAAAAGGAAAAATAGAACTGAAACAGGAAAACCATAAAAAACCAAACTACAATACTGGAACAAAACAGAAGAACCGGGAACGCTAAAACTAGAACAGAACATATATACACATAGAACCTAGAATAAGTACATAACAAAATCTGAAACACATGGTAAACTCAAAACATTCAACGAAACAGGAAACTAAAGGAGCACTATAACAGAAGGAACACAAACTAAACAAAAACACCAAGATTACAAATAACAATGACCTGAAAACTACAACATGGCAAACAGAACAGGGACAAGAACATAAAACAGAACAAAACAAAACTCCAAGACTAGAAGAAACAATGACCTATATAAGTATAACATGGCACGAAAAACAAAACACAGAACATTAGACAAGACCCGGAACAAGAAACTACACTAAGACCTATGACATAAAGGGGACATCAAACTTAACATAAAACTCAGGGATGACGACACTACAGGGTTACACAAGACAGTCTGGATTAAACCGACAGCCACGTCCAGGGCTGTCGGCGATGACACCCCTCCCCCAAAGCCCCCCCAAGGAGACAAAAGAGGGGCAGAGAGCGGGCGGAGAAAACCAAGGGGCGGGTGGGAGGGCCCAGCAGTGGGGACAGTGTCTCCCCAGCCCCAACCTGGGGCACAGTACTTGGGTCACTGATGCCAGGGAGCCACTGGCAGTGCTGGGGAATGTCCAAAGGTCCTAGCAGTTCCCTTGCCTGCTAGGGTCCGAGCTGGGGTCCTAGGACCCTCTAAAGAGTGTGTGGCGCTCCTGGCCACCTGTGGACTGGACGTGGCGCTCCTGGCCACCTGTGGACTGGACGTGGCGCTCCTGGCCACCTGAGGACTGGACGTGGCGCTCCTGGCCACCTGAGGACTGGACGTGGCGCTCCTGGCCACCTGTGGACTGGACGTGGCGCTCCTGGCCACCTGTGGACTGGACGTGGCGCTTCTGGCCACCTGTGGACTGGACGTGGGCTCTAGAGACAAGGGTGTGGGCTCTGAAGACAAGGGCGTGGGCTCTGGAGACAAGGTTGTGGGCGTGAGCACTGGAGACAAGGACGTGGGCGTGGAGTGGACTGGGACCTCTGCTGTGGGAGTCTGGGTGGAGGCAGCCATAGCCATGGCTGCCTCAGGGACTGAAGTCTGAGTGGATGCAGCCATAGCCATGGCTGCCTCAGGGACTGTAGTTTCCTGACATAACCAGTGTGGCGTGGTATTCAAAAGATGTATATGTGGTTGAGGGTAGTAGAGTGGCAAGCCTGTGCCCCCACCTCGTCCAGACGGGCGAGGGGTGTGGCTGAAGGAATAATTATTTGATAGTGCCGCCAGTGTAGCAGTATTTTCTGGTTTGATCCAAGTTTCTGTCAGAGCCAGTAGTTGCAGAGATAAATGATTTGCATAGGAGGCGATGAAGTCAGCCTTGTTCACAGCTGACTGGCAGTTCCACAAACCCACGGAAAGAGTAGTACAAGTGGGAGAGGTCTGCGGTACTGGCCTGAGGTTAGCATGGTTTTGGTACCGGTATAGAGTTCTGCGCTTTCTGTAGGGACCAGCGATAACGGGGATGTACTGATAGCACATGGCTGAGGCAGTGGGACTGGCTGCCTTGTTGGTGGCCTTGCTCGGTGGACTCGCACAGGTAGACTCGCAGGTCTTTACCCAATTAGGTCTTCACACGAGATGGGCTGCACACAACAGCTTACGCCGAAGCGGTTTAGAGTGTTTAAATAGGTGGATTGTCCACAGCTGGTGTGAGTTTGAAGTGGGCGTGCAAGGAAATCAGCTTCACCAGACCGCCTTTTTTAAGCTGTGAGGAAACCGCCCCAAAGTTTTGCTTTCACAGATACAGCTTAGAGTGGGCGTGGCACGCGCCGCTCAGGCCGAAACTCAACAAACGGTACCGAAACCACACTGAACAGTGCGTTTAGTTTGCAATTATAGCCCAAAACAAGAGCAGTCTGGTGGTGCTGTGTTCCTGATGTGATCGGTGACCTTGTCCACAGCAATTTAGCAATTCCTCAATTTTATTGAGGAAAATGATCCAATATGACATATTTGTGAGAGGCAAAAGTATGTGAACCTTTGCTTTCAGTATCAGGTGTGACTCCCCCCTTTGCAGCAATAACTGCAACTAAACGTTTTCGGTAACTGTTCTTTTACCATTTTTTTGGTAGAATGACTTGTGTGTTTAGGGTCATTGTCTTGTTACATGACCCACCTTCTCTTGAGATTCAATTCATGGACAGATGTCCTGACAATTTCCTTTAAAATTGAAATAGAAATGTCTAGAGTGTGTTTTGTCACAGTATATCAGCACATCTGAAAATAAGTTTAGACCAGACTTAATCAAAAATATAGATTTTTGACACTGTTGTTGAGTTTGTGCTGAATAAGAGTCCGTGTAACACTTTGGAATAAAATTTAGATGTGTTTTTTTTTTTTAATGTCAAGGCAGGTCAGTCTATACCTCCATCAGTGTGTCTGAAATACCTTCAGACTCCAGGGGTTAATGGAACCATTAAGAAAGCATTTCAGTTTATCCCTACCAAGAAGTTTGTAAACATCACATCTGTTTACACTCCTGATTTTTGTTGGGGTCTTCCTATTTTTAAACCTCTCTGCCACTTTGTTAGTTATCTTCTCTATATTTTTTTCTGATGTGGTGATAAAAATCAAATGGGTGTTTCTCTGTTTTGTGGTCTATGTGGTGTTTTATCTGGCAACCCAATCCAGCGACTGACATGAGCAGGTCCAGGCCTTTCCATGTAATTTGTGTCACTTGACACCTCACTGCCACTACAGTTATTGTTACTGTTGGGCACTGAGGGCTTACATGCCAAAGGTTTTGATATCAGCGTTGTTTAAGTGAAAGTAACGTTTGCACATGCTAACCTGTGTTTGCCAGGTGACCTTTTACCCCAAAGCTGTAGTCACTACATCCACACCAAGGAAAGATGCAAATGAATCTGACACTAATAAGCAGTCAAACCTTTTTCTCAGGGCCTGCTTTGTACTTAGATAGGAGATGTGGAAGGAAAGTGTGTGTGTGTTGTCATAGTTATTGGTGGCCAACTGGAAGCACAATTCCTGTGTTCTATGTGGACTAAGACCAAGGTTCCTCTTTTCTGAGGCCAATATAAGATCTTTGGTCTTATCGTTTAAAAACTGACTTAGTGTCAGGTGGAGGAGCGAGTAGAGTGTTGGCTACACACTGCACATTATAGTTTTTAGAAATTGTATATATATTTATTTCTAGATGAGAGGTCTGTTGTTCAGGTTAACCTCAGGTGAGATGTGTCTCTTCATGTCCACATTCCACACATTCCAACCTTTAATGTTTTGTTTGTAGAATAAAATCTCACAGTTATATCAATCCTGGACAAGCCCCCAGAGTGAGACAACAAGCTTTGGAGATGTGACCAAGTATTGTTTGTGCGGTGGTGTGAAGTGTATCTGGTGAAGCTGGCTTCCTTGAAGGTTTTAGTTGTAGCCAGTCTTAGAATGTTGTAGGACTATATGTTTAGTCCTCACTTCCTCTGGTTTACATGTTTGTCTCTCTCACCCTCAGTCTCTCGCTCTCTCTTACTCAATGTCATGTGTGGACAGGTTACATGGGCATGCCTTTACACCCACACAGTAGTGTTTGTCTGTTTAGTTCATTAGGTTAGGGGAGGATGCCTCTTATTGTATTTCGTTTAGATTTAGTTCTTTGATATTAAATGTTGGTTGTGTAGAGGTGTTTTTGTCAGGATAACCTTACAAAACATGGACAGAGATGCACGCAGGTAAAATATAATAATGATTTAATAAAGAAAACAGACTTTGTACATATAAGAAAGGCACACTAAACACAACATGAACCAGAAATAAAGAAAAAAATATAGAGAAGCATCAAAGAACAAACAAAAGAAGTGAGGCGCTGAGAAAAAAAACTAAGATAAATAAAAGAAAGGAAAATAAACAACAACCCGGTCTGAGAGACAGTTTTTGAACTCCTCTAAGAGAACCAACTCACGTAAGGATTCAAAATCAGCAACTTTGTTAGCTGTACACCACTTATCAAACAGAAGACCTTTCTCTCTATTAAACTCAACATGAGTCTGTAAGGGTTGTTTCTTCAAATTCCTAAAACTTTGACGGTATGCCTCAGGAACCAATTCATATGCCCTTAGAATAGCAGCTTTGACAAGATCATATTGTAAGCTATCCTGGAGAGACAGACTAGAGCAGACTTCCTGAGCTTTTCCAACTAATTTGCACTGTAAAAGTAGCGACCACACCTCAGTAGGCCAGCCCAATGTCACTGCCATTCTTTCAAATACACTAAAATAGGTGTCCACTTCAGCTTCTCTAAATGAAGGTACCAATGCTATGTTCTTACTAATATCAAAAGCAGGTATCCGAGGTACACCTGTAGTGGATATAGACGATCTAGGCGTATCAGGGAGTAACACAGTTGGACTAGTGGATGTGGGTCCAGAATGAGGAGACATAGATGCAGAAGAATAATAAGATGTGATAAAATAAGAATAAGATATGTGATAAAAAGATGTTACTTAGATGTTTCCTGCGTATACAGTAAAACGGGTTTGAATAGCGCTGTGAAGCGCTTTACCATCCCATTCATATCAAATAAAATAGAATTTATGATATTACATACGGAGTATGTACAAGCAGTGACAGTCTCCACTGAAATTACATTTTACTCTACATTACAACAACGAAATATGCTTTATTTTTTCTGTACAACTGAGCTTCAGGATCAGCTCACACAAGCTCATGTGTGTTCGGCGGCCGGCCGGCCGCTCGGCTCGTGTGTGTGTGCAGCATGATTCCTGCTCTATAATTATATATAAATATTTTTTTCCTTCAAACTTTCTGAGTAAAACGACTGTGAGGGGGATGTCTGTGTCTGTGAGAGAGGCAGGGGGGAAGAAGTGCTTATTTTGCATAACAACAAGCAGCGCAGCCAGGTGTGAATGTTTCACATTCCTGAGTGGGTGATTAAGAGAGGGAGAGACCCTGAACGCACGCTAATATCATGCCGAAAATTTTCGTGGGTTTGCGAAAAATGCTTTATCTGTACCGAATACTCGTCTGAAAAGGACTTTTTACACAACCCTGTCAGCAACAGGAATATGTGGCAAGACATACGGGCCATCACAAATTATAGGATAAACCCTCCTACATGTTATAATAACATAAGCTTCCTCATTGACCTCAATAGATTCTTTGGGCGGTTTGAGGCTTTAAACAGCACCCTAGCAGTGAAAGCAGTCCCCTATCCAGATGAAAAGGCACTCTGCCTTGTCTCAGCGTATGTGTGGATGTATCTAAGAAGAGTAAATGCACAAGAAGTTCCAGGCCCTGACAACATACAAGGCCAAGTGCGCAGTGAATGTGTAGACAAACTGGCTCATGTTTTGACAGACATTTTTAACACCTCACTAGACCAAGCCATAATACCATCATGTTTTAAATCTGCAATCATCCCAGTGCCAAAACTAGCCTTCAAATGTCATAACTAAATGATTACCAGCTTATTGCACTCAATCCCATTATAGTGAAGTGCTTTGAGAGGCTAGTAAAGGAGAACATCTCCACTGAATGCTCTCTCACATTTGACCCACCAGTTTGCCTACCGGCCAAACCCTTCTACGAAGGATGCAATCTTCTCCGCTCTTCATCTGAGCCTTGCACACCTGGAGGAGAAGTACACATGTCTGAATGCTGTTCCTGGGCTTTTCCTCAGCATATAACACCATCATCCCTCATCATCCCCAAGCTAGGATCCCTGGGATTCAGCACCCCTCTATGCAACTGGCTGCTAGATTTCCTCACTGAAAGATCTCAGTTAGTGGCAGTTGGACAGAACAGTGTGTCATCACCCTCAGCACAGGCTCCCCTCAGAGCTATGTCTTGAGCCGTCTGCTGTTCAAACTGATGACACTTGTCTGCAACTTTGTGAAGATTGCAGATGACGCTGCTGTGGTGGGTCTCATCAGGGACAACAACCAAGCCTAGAGAAAGGAGGTTGAGCAGAGGGTGAGCTGATACTGAATGTGGAAAAGAGATAAGAAATCTATTTACTTTAGGAAGAGCCATCCCATCCACACTCCACTTCATCAGCACTGTTTCTGGGGGTGCACATCACAGACAAATTCACCTGGTCTGTAAACACTGTGTCTCTTGTCAAGAGGGCACAGCAGTGTCTTCACTTCCTGCATAAGATGAAGAGAGCCCACCTAACCCCACACAACCTCACCACATTCTACAGAAGAACCTTGCACTTACACACTGCATGTCCTGAGCCAAGAATATCATCAGTGACACCTCTCATCCTCACCATAGACTGTTTTTCCTGCTGCCTTGTGGGAATAGGCACAGTAGTATATGGTACCAGACCACCATGTTGGCGGCATGGTGGCTTAGTGGTTAGCACGTTCGCCTTTCAGCACTGAGGTCTTGGGTTTGAGTCCACATCTGAGCAGAGTTTCCATGTTCTCCCCGTGTCTGCGTGGGTTTCCTCCGGGGACTCCGGTTTCCTCCCACAGTCCAAAAACATGGACGTCAGGTGAATTGGATACTCTAAAAAAAATTACCCTGGTGTGTATGAATGAATATGTATGTATGTATGTATGTATGTTTGCCCAGATATGGTTGGCACTCTGTCCTGGGTGATCTCCCTAGTGCTCGATGCAGTCCTCCAGGTGGACGGTCGCTTCCGGTTTAGAGCACGCTGTGCATGATTGGCTTCCACTTCTCACTGGTGTGTGTGGTTGAGTGTGTGTAAATGGAGTGTGAGTTGAAGAAAGCATCCTTGGGTTTGAGAAAGGCGCTATATAAGTGTAACATTCATTCATCCATTTATTCAGGTTGTGTAATAGTTTTTAAAAACAGAATGGATCTTTGTTATGTTCTCTGATGAAGGTAAACTTTGCATTTCCTTTGGAAATCAAGGTCCCAGAGTCTAGAGGAAGAGAGGAGAGGCACAGAATCCATGTTGCTTGAGGTTCAGTGTAAAGTTTCCCCAGTCGGTGATAGTTTGGGGTTCCATGTCATCTGATGGTGTTGGTCCATTGTGTTTTCTGAGGTCCAAGGTCAACGCAGCCGTCTACCCGGAAGTTTTGGAGCACTTCATTCATACTTTCATGTTCATACTTTTCAGTTGGCCAACATTTTTAAAAATCCTTTTTTTTTTGTTTTGGTCTTAAGTAATATTCTAATTTTCTGAGATACTGAATTTGGGATTTTCATTAGTTGTCAGTTATAATCCTGAAAATTAAAAGAAATAACAATTGAAATATATCAGTCTGTGTTTAATGAATGAATGTAATATACAAGTTTCACTTTTTGAATGGAAGTACTGAAATAAATCAACTTTTTCATGATATTCCGATTTTATGACCAGCACCTGTGTATATATAGGTGTGTATGTTCATACACACATACTGTTCACATTCTCATCATACTGACATTGATATTGACACAGTCTGTATTTAAGTCCTGTGCTGAGCCAGTTGCAACAAAACTTCCTTCTGTGTACACTTGCTGTATGCAAAATGACAAATAAAGCTGTCCTCAGTTCAGATTAGTGTTTTGTTAGTCAGGAATGAAAAAGGCAGCACTGCTGTATCCCCACTGAATATGGCCCATCTCTTTTTTGGCACATTTCAGCCACATGATATGTATTATATATTGTATAATTATAATAATTATTATATATTATTACCATAATTTAAGTGAGAAGCTTCAAATGTAATGATGTACAATATGTTCCCAGAGGACAAAATAGTCACTCATATGTCAGTAGGAGGGTTCATTGTTAGCTATTTAAACACATTACAGAAGGCCATCTTTCCAGTACTCTAAACAACACAGTATGTCCTTCAACAATCAACCATATGTGTACTAGAAGAACATGACTGAGATTCAGCAGAACATGACAGCTCAATACTGCTTCCCTGACAACAACTCGTCTTGCAGAAAGGTGGTCAGAACCGGTCCTGGGAATATATTCTTGTTGATTTTTCTCTCATGTATATCTGTGTGCACTGTGTTTCTGAACCTGCTGGTGATCATCTCCATCTCTCACTTCAAGCAGCTGCACACTCCAACCAACCTGCTCATCCTCTCTCTGGCTGTGGCAGATCTTCTTGTGGGACTGTTTGTTATGCCTGTGAATATAATGCAGTTGATGGACTCCTGTTGGAATCTTGGAAAAGTTGCATGCTCTGTTCATGCAGTGATCAGCTGTGTCTCAGTTTCAGCATCTGTCTGTAGTATGGTCCTCATTGCAGTTGATCGGTACATTGCTGTCAGTGATCCTCTGCTTTATTCTACTAAAATCACTGTTTGTAAAACCTTGTTGAACATAATTCTAGGCTGGTCTTTCTGTCTATTTTATATACTTATTTTTGTGTATTTTAATGACCAACTCATTGAATCTCAAATATCCACTAGATGTTACGGGGAGTGTAACTTTTACATAAAATATTCCTGGGTGATTGTTGACCTAGTGGTCACATTTGTAACCCCTTGCTCTGTTATACTTGTTTTGTATTCAATAATTTTTCATGTGGCAAGACGTCAAGCTAAGGCTGTTAGAGCTTTCAGGAAAGGTGTCTCACAGAAACATGAAGTTAAAGTTTCAAGTTCTGAAACCAAAGCAGCAAAAACACTGGGCATTGTTTTTTTCATGTACCTTGCTTTCTGGATACCATTTTACTTAAGTTCTCTGTCAGTTGAAAGTTTATCGTCTTCATCAGTGCTTTGGATTGTGTTTATCTGGCTAGAATACATAAATTCCTCTGTGAATCCATTAATATATGCTATATTCTACTCATGGTTCAGAGAGTCATGTAAGTATATTTTAACTTGTAAAATATTTGAATCTTCATCTTCAAGTTTTAATTTGTTTACAGAACATTGTTAATAGGTTATATTGAGCTGGGAAATCTCAGTTTGCTATTTGTAAATGGCACAAGGAGTTAGGAAATAATAATAAGATAATATTGTAGATAATAATGATGCACAGCTCTACATCAGGAAAGGTATGATACCAAATGAAGCCACTGTTGGAGCAGAGAAAATGGAGTAGAAGGAGTTTGTAGTAGTTTAAAGCACATTCAAGCAAATATGGATGGTCTGAGAGCATTAACCCCTCCAACAAAGAGGTGTATGAAGTTTTTGACTGCAACCATTACATTTCAACATTAAGTTCTTTGGCTAATATAAAATAATTTAAAAAAAGATGGAATACCATGTAGCATGTAGTGAATTTTAGAGTGTAGACCTCTATCAGCAGAATGATATTTTGATCATAGAACTTATTGAGCAATATCCGCTCCAACAAAGAGCTGTATGAACATTCTTACATGAAATTAATTTATTTGTCCAGTATAAAATAACTAAAATACATACTAAAAATTTGTTGTCACAAATGGCCTATTTTTTTTTTTATCAAAATCTTTCCAAGTTCAAAGAATTTTTGCAAATATATGTTAAGCCACAGGTATCAAATCAGTCTTAACCTCAGATATTTTGGGCAAAAATGGTAAGACTAATATTATAATATATGAATGTTGATGATTCTTCATTACATGTCTAATGCATATGCTTTTAAATAAAATAAACTGTACCACAAAATGTTCTTTGAGTGATGCTGTGTAAGAAAGAGTTCAAAAATCTTCACTTGAAATGAAGGTTATAGGAAGAATTTTATTTTGGCAAAGAGCTATGTAGGTTTTTAAGACAAAAAAATTTTCACATCTCATTTATAGAAATTGTTTTTTAAAGGAGCCAGCCTTTTAAAAGGTTAAGGAACCAAAAATGCTCCTTCCATGCCACTGTGCAAGGAACCTTTTGTAGAACTTTTTAAAGAGCAATTTAAGACACAAGTAAAATAATATAAGTTTAACATAACACAATATATTTTGTTTTGGTCACCTGTAGCCTCCATTCAGATTGTTAAAACTGTGACAGCCACAGAAAGCCAGGCCAATTTAAGATAGCAGCTAACATAATTCTTATTATTTTTAGGATATTTACTTTTCGCTGCTTATTAACACGATTACACAGTCTTTCCACAAATTGATGAATTAATGGTGGCTTATTTAAAAAGAAGAGACTCTTGCAAGAATTAAATTAAAAACTCTGCAATTTGTTAATGCTATATTGCATTTGATAAACACCCCAGAGAACAACATTGTTACCTTGCATGTTTAAAGATGTAGTAACTTGCAGGTTCCTGCAGATATCGCTGCACAAGTATAATAAGGCAATAAATACCTGCAGGTTGTGCAGTGGGATTTGTAGATTGAGAAGTTGTACAGTGCAATCCAGTTCCTTTACAAACAAAAGAAGATCTTGGTCCACATTGACAGCAGTAAGTCAGACTGGTTTCCATTTTAGGTTGGACTTCACCAAGGCTGCCCTTTTTCACTGATTCTGTTCATAACTTTTATGAACATAATTTTTTGGTGTAGCCAAGTGGTGGAAGGTGTCCAGTTTGGTGAACTCAGGATTCCTATATCTGCTTTTTGCAGATGATTTGGTCCTGCTGGCTTCATCAAACCAGGACCTCCAGCTCTTATTGAACCAGTTTGCAGCTTGTGTGAAGTGCCTGGGATGAGAATCAGCACCCCCAAATCCAACACCATGGTACTCAGCCGGGAAAGGGTGGAGTGCTCTCTTTAGGTTGGGAGAATGTCTTTGCCTCAAGTGGGGGAGTTAAAGTATCTCGGGGACTTGTTCATGAATGAGGGTAAGAGGGAGCAGGAGATCGACAGGCGGATCAGGTCTGGTCTTGAGGAAGAGAGAGCTGAGCCACATGTTTTAACCCTCACCTGGTCATGAGTAGTGACACTTTGTGTAGTGACCTAAAGAATGAAATTGCGGATACAAGCAGCTGAAATTAGCTTTCTTCTTAAAATGTCTGGGCTCTCCCTTATAAGATGCTCGGTGAAGAGCTCGACATGCGGGAAAGACACGGACTAGAGCCACTGGTCCTCCATGTCAAAAGGAGCCAGTTGAGGTGGTTCAGGCACCTGGTAAGGATGCCTCTTAAACACCTCCCGGGTGAGGTAGCGCTCTCGCTTAGTACAGGGCACAGGGAAATCCAAAATAGCCTGCACTTTTGCAGCAACAGGATGAACTTGTCCTTGACCGACGTGTTTACCTAGGTAAGTAACTGTAGCCTTACCAAACTCACACTTGGCCAAGTTTAAGGTCAACGAGGCTTGATACAACCTGTCAAACACTGTACTGAGGGTTTTTACATGATCATCCCAATTAAATAAATGAATGACAACATCATCTAAATATACTTCACAGTCAGTTATGCCCATCAGCACTTGGCTCATGAGACGTTGGAAGGTGGCTGGAGCATTTCAAAGGCCAAAAGCCATGACAGAGTGCTGTAGGAAGGAGTCAGGTGTAACAAAAGCAGAAATTTCAGCTGCTCGGGGAGTTAATGGCACTTGCCAATAGCCCTTAAGCAGATCCAACTTGGTCACATATAAAGCAGACCCCACTTTATCCACACAATCCTCCATTCGTGGTAGAGGAAAAGTCAGGTTTTGTGACCGCATTTACCTTCCGATAATCAGTGCAAAAACGAACGGTGCCATCTGGTTTTGGCACCAGGAGACAAGGAGAACTCCAAGCACTGCAACTTGGAACAGCTAAACCATTATCTAAAAGATAATCAACCTCTTTCTGCATTAACTGACGCTTCTTTGGATGCACTCTGTATGGATGTTGCTTGATCGGCCCACTGTGGCCAACATCAATATCATGAGACAACACATGAGTACGTGACGGAATATCAGAAAACAGAGACAGATGACTCTGAATCAACTCAATTATGTCTGTACGATTGTCACAAGACAAATGACAAAAATGAATCCAAATCCGCCAAAATTTCTGAATTCTGTAAACGAGCACCCGCTATGGGAATGCCCCGCATGCCTAGACCATCCTCATCCAGTGTGGAATCGACACCTGGCACAAAAGACACATTAGTAGTTGACAGAACTACAGGTTTCAACTCTGGTGTGTCCACTTCTCTACTAACATATGGCTTCAGCATGTTAATATGACAAACCTTGGTTTTGTGTTTTCTGTCAGGGGTACAGATAACAATCCGACTCACTGAGTTTACTCTTAATTTCATAAGGACCAGAAAATCGGGCATCTAAGGCCGAAACAGGCAACAAAGAAAGCACTTTATCACCCGGCTGAAAAGAACGAGAAACAGCCCGTTTATCAAAAAGAGTTTTCATCTTCTTTTGAACAGAAGACAACGAAGGACGTGCCAACGCACACACATGATGTAACCACTCACGAAAGGAGCTAACGTAGTCCAGTAAATTACCATGAGATGTAAGATTTCCATCCTGCATCCACACCTCCTGTAACAACTTCAAGGGACCACGAACTGTATGTGCAAACACTAAATCTGCCAAACTAAAACCTAATGACTCCTGAGGAGTTTCACGGACAGCAAATAAAAGCAATGGAATGCCTTCATCCCAACTTTCAGTAGACTCTAAACAATAAGTACGTAACATGGATTTCAGAGTTTGATGAAATCTCTCCAAAGCACCTGGACTAGATGTTTTATCTGAAGCTGAGACGACACTTGTTCAAATAGCTGAGACAAAGTTAGAACCCTGGTCAGTTTGTACCAGGCGTGGAAGTCCAAAGATGGAAAAGAACTTGATTAAAGCTTTAATAACAGCCTTGGCTTTTAACGACCGTAAAGGCACAGCTTCTGGAAAACGTGTTGCTACACACATCATTGTTAACAGGTACTTATTTCCTGCCTTTGTTCGCGGCAGTGGCCCAACACAGTCCAACATTACATGTTCAAAAGGTTCACCCATGACTGGAATGGGTCGAAGTGGTGCAGGAGAAATAACTTGATTAGGATTCCCTACAAGCTGACAAGCATGACAGGATCTACAATATTTTGCTACATCAGACTTCAAGCCAGGCCAAAAGAAATGACGTAGTACACGGTTGTTAGTTTTTGTTATCCCTAAATGGCCAGCAAAAGCATGATCATGAGCAAGACTTAAGACCTGATTACGAAACTTTAGGGGAACAACTAATTGATACATAATCCCATAATCTGACTCACGTAACATGGGTGGCGTCCATTTACGCATCAATAGGTCTCCATCCCAGAAATAAGCAACTGCTTTATCACTCAACCCTTCCTTCTTAACTGCTGTAGCCATACAACGAGTAAGAGAGGAATCACACATTTGTGCAGAAATAATCTGCCCTCTGTCAGCTGTCAGAGACAGATCATTTTCAGCACCACCAGTAGTGGACAGCAACGGCGGGTCTCTAACTAATGGCTGAACCGTAGATGG
The DNA here is from genome assembly GCA_036984385.1 of Crenuchus spilurus. Taxonomy (NCBI): domain Eukaryota; kingdom Metazoa; phylum Chordata; class Actinopteri; order Characiformes; family Crenuchidae; genus Crenuchus; species Crenuchus spilurus. The sequence goes on from BRDA01009122.1 coordinate 14,623, forward strand.
GACTACACGAGAAGAATTCGTTTTTATCTCCTGTTTCTGATGTCCATCACCCAAACTAGAACTAGGACCACTAAAATCAGCAGCACGCGACAAAACTATCTGAAAGTTCAACCACGTCGGCAAACTTACGTGACTGGGGTTGTGTTACCACGCAAGCAGAAAAGACGGATGGAAATTCCACAGATAACTCTCCAGCATTTGGAAGGTAGCCCTGAGACACAGACATTGGGTGATTAATAACCTCAGGAAAAGGTAAAACCTTTCCACCAGCTAAATCGTTACCCAATATAAAATCAACCCCTTTTACAGGTAGCTGCGAACAAACTGCTATCTTTCCAAATCCAGATACCAAATCACACTGAATATGTAACTTATGTAATGGAGCCTTCACTACCCCTAGTTCAATGCCCTGAACTAATACATCTGCACCACAATATGTATCTTCAGACAACGGTAACACTCCTTCACGAACAAATGACTGCGCGGCCCCTGTGTCACGCAATATCACTACTGCCACTTGATCTTTCTCCAATCCAGTTACTGACACCGAACCTCTTAAAATAAAAGGCTCATATACTGAATCAACGTGTCGGCCCCCAACTGAATCACTGTTAGTCTGCACAAGACCAACTGCTTTTGGATGATTTTCTCTAGAACGAGTTTTCCTTCTTAACACTGGACAACTAGCAATAAGATGACCAGACTCTTGACAATAAAAACATTTCCGTTTTTCCAACTGAGAAGACACCTTAGGCTTTCTAAAAAAGTGCATACTTCTCTCCACACTAGTCCTGTCACCATTAGCTGACAAAACAAAACTCCCCTTATGGGTCAGAACAAACTCATCACTACAGACTGCAGCCTGCGCTACAGATGAGACCTTCTGCTCATTTAAGTGAATCGCTAATTTACCCGGCAACGAATTTTTAAAATCCTCCAATAACATAAGTTCACGAAGTTGCTCAAAATTGGACACTTTGCTAGACTGAATCCACTTATCAAAGAGAGTTGCTTTTTCACGAACAAACTCTGTAAAGGTTTGGTTTGCAGATTTACCATGCAACCGAAATCTCTGACGATATGCCTCAGGCGGAAACACAACAGCGTGATGCGCAGGACTCTCTCCAGCCTTTCAGTTTAATTGCCAACTTGAGATCCTCAGTTCCCAAACCGATGAGAGGATGTACAACAGGATTTTGTTCAAAAGATGATGGTACCGGTGGATCAAAAGCAGCAGCAGTTAATCCTAGTTCTGAACCAACTATTTCAGTGCCTACTACACCAGCTGAAATTAATCCCTCCTGTACCACTCCTAATATTACCTGTTTAGATGCTGATTTAGGTAAGGAGATCTCGTAAAAATCTGCTACCATAACCAAATCAGACTTACGACAGGTAGTCAAAGCCTGCAACGAAGGTTTAAGCTGAAAGGCCTCAATGCTAAACTCTATACTCACCCCACCACACAAAAAAAGCCGCCAACCGAAATGAACTACACACACTAGCAAGGCACCCAAAGCACAAGCAAAACGAAAGAGACGAGCCACTAATTCAACGAAGGCGTACACAAATAAAATGAAATGGACGAACACCCACAAAAACACAAAGCACAAAAGCGAGACGGATGAGCCCCTAGACTAACTACGGTGCACACAAAAAAGAAACGGACGAGCCCCCATTTTAACTACGGCGCACACAAACAAAAAGAAACGGACGAGCCCCCATTTTAACTATGGCGCACACAAACAAAAAGAAACAGACGAGCTCCCATTTTATTACGTCCTCTAGGGAAAGACGCAATAAAGGTATTTAAGTGAGCACCCACTCAACCTCAGACCAACAACCACACCACAATCAAGTATGTTCAACACAGGTTTTATTTTCCGAATGGCTCAAACTGACCCAATAATCAAAACAGGATATTTAATCCTCAGGGTGACCTCAGGCCAAAACAAAAACACTCTAAAACAAAAGGAGAAACTAACTTACTATAACAAAGTAAAGAAAAGAAAATACACGAATCTGACCTACCTACTCTTCTCTAAAAACAGAGGCAAATGGATACTCCAAAAGAAATAGGCAGGTCACCCCTACAATCCTGTAGATTAATAAACATACACAAGTAGTCTGAGGTGGCGGGTGCCCACTGGAGCAGCACGTCAGACCAGACAAAAGGCAGCTCACAGACTGCTAACAAAACAGGCCATTTATTAGCCTAAGCAATAAGGCTAAGCCAATCAGAAGCAGCGGGGAACGATGAGCAGCAGGCCGGTAATCGATCCACTCAGCAGTAGGCAGAGTCACACACCCACTTCACACGGATCGACCAATCCACACAGCGCAGCAATCAACCAGCGCGCAGCAGCGACCTAAGAGCAGCCAGAGAGAGAGAGAAAAAGAAAGAGAAACACACTCCCCAACCCTCACAGGACGTAACACATGTCCAGTTGGGAGGAGACCCAGTGGACGACCTAGGATTCACTGGAGAGATTTTATCTCTCAGCTAGTCTTCGAGTCCTCCCATATAATCTAGTAGAGGTGGTTGGGGACAGGGACGTTGGGTCTACTGTGCTTGAGTTGATGCCCCCACAACCGGGACATGGATAAGTGGAAGTTGATGGATAGATGGTACAGTGCAGTGAGTGTCTCGTTCAATTTTTGGAAAATAGGTTGCAAAGCAGATGTTAATGAATGACAATAAGAAGTGATTGTATTTGGACGTGTCATTGGCCATAGTGTGATGGTAGCTACATTTCCATGTGTGTGGAAGTGTAGCAGTATCAGAAATCCCCCTCTACAGGACATTTTCTCTTTAGAATTGTGGCTGAAAGATTAAACTGATCGACATGGATAGCTTGTGGGTTTCTCAGCTTGTTAGTGAAAGTACTTTTGCCAGGCAAGAATTGCTTCTATATCAATCAATCAATCAATCAAAATTTATTTATATAGCACTTTTTACAACGGGCGTTGTCACAAAGCAGCTTTACATAATTAGTATCAAACAATCTGAATCTAAGCCCTATGTGAGCAAGCCAAAGGCAACAGTGGCAAGGAAAAACTCCCTCAAGACTGGAGGAAGAAACCTTGAGAGGAACCAGACTCACAAAGGGGATCCATCCTCCTCTGATCAAACTACTGATAGAGATTTACATCCTTAGTTAAATCTGACATTATGCTATAGTATAAAACAATAATGATATTAATAATAGTGATCATTGCATCCATAACAGGTATCATAATTAAAATGCAGTAGCATTAGAGCTTCAGTCCGATCACTGTTAGTAGTAGATGTAAGTGAGCAGCAGGTCTGGTGTCAACTGCAGGAAAACCCACTCCAGAGCAGAAGGAATTGACCGCAGTAGGTGTAATGGACCTGGTGGTCTGTTGCAGGCTGCAGGAGAATTCAGCCATCAAATACCTTCAGTGGCCATTTCCTCAGAAAAGAGAGAAGAAAACACAGCAAACAGAAACAATTAGGATGAGTGCAGTAGAAAACGTGAATATTTGCATTGAGATTGCATCTGGTCGAGCTGACTGGGAGGAAGAAAACCAGAAATAATAGATATTAGAGCGTCATCAGATCAGACAGGTATCCATCATATCGCCATCATCAACCTCCAGCATGTTGGAACAACATCATGGAGTGTCTGAGATTTCCACAATTCCTCGTGTTCATGAAGTCCTGTAACGACAATAACTGGAAAGGAGAGGTTAATTACAAAAAGCTAAACTGAACAGTTGGGTTTTGAGTCTTGATTTAAAAGTAGAGACTGTGTCTGCATCCCGAACACTAGCTGGAAGATTATTCCACAATCATGGGGCTATATTGGAGAAGGCTTTTCCCCCGGATGACACCTTATGAATTCTCGTAACTAGTAAGAGACCGGCACCCTGGTATCTGAGTAATCTTGGTGGGTCATAGCGTGTGATAAGCTCTTGCAGGTATTCAGGGGCGAGACCATGCAGGGTTTTATATGTTAATAAAATGATTTTGTAATCAATACGGTATTTAACTTGAAGCCAATGGAGGGTTGATAAGACTGGACTAATGTGATCAAATTTCCTGGTTTTAGTGAGGACTCTGGCTGCAGCATTTTGATATAACTGGAGTTTATTCAAGTTTTTGCTGGAGCATCCTGACAGTAGTGCATTTCAATAACCTATTCTTGAAGTAATAAAAGCATGTACTAATTTTTCTGCGTCAGGTAGAGAAAGGGCATTTCTTAACCTAGAGATGTTACGAAGGTGTAAAAAAGATATTTTTGGAATGTGACTTAAATGCTGATCAAATGATGTCTGAGTCAATTATGACACCCAAATTTTTAGCTGATGAGCTTAGATGAGCAGGGGAGTCAGCCAAATTTAATATTAAGTCAGATACCTTATTTAAAGCTGATTTTGGACCTAGGAGGAGGACCTCTGTTTTGTCGCTGTTTAGTAAAAGGAAATTGTTGCATTTTTGTATGATTAGAGGAGATATTATTTACTTTAACAAACTGGTATCGGTCTGTAAGGTAGGACTTAAACCATGAAAGGGCTACTCCTGTAATTCCAACCATGTTATTTAGTCTTTCTATTAGAATAGTATGGTCAATCGTGTCAAAGGCTGCACTAAGGTCAAGCAGCACCAGTATAGATACGCAGCCTTGATCAGAGACGAGAAGGAGGTCATTTGTTATCTTAACTAAAGGCGTCTCAGTACTATGGTGTGGCCTAAAACCTGATTGAAATTTTTTCATATATGTTGTTTTTATGTAAATATGAGCGAAGTTGTTGGGCCACCACTTTTTCTAATATTTTAGATACAAATGGCAGGTTTGAAATCGGTCTATAATTGGACAATATGCTAGGATCCAGGTTTGGTTTCTTGATCAGGAATTTTATAACTGCTAGTTTAAATGCTCTGGGCATGTGACCTAGTCTAAGGGATGAATTTAAGATTGTTAAAAATGGATTGATTATAACTGGTAAAACCCCTTTAAATAGTTTAGTTGGTATTGCATCAAGGGTGCAGGTTGTGCAGTTTGACGAGTAAATTAGTTTCTCCAATTCTAGTTGTGGAAGTGGGTCGAAGGCCTCTAATTTATCTTGTATGTTTATATCTACATCAACTATATCAGATGACAGACCAGCTGGATTTATTAATGTGGTATTTATTGTTTGTCTTATATTTTCAATTTTGCTATTAAAAAAGTCCATAAAGTCATTGCAGGTGAGGGTGGCTGGGATCTGTGGATCAGTAACTGCCTGATTGTTAGTAAGTTTAGAGATCTCACTAAAGAGTACTCTAGGGTTGTCTTTATTATTTTCAATCAGAGAGGACAGGTACGCTGAGCGGGCACTGATAAGTGCCCTTCTATACTCTATAAAGCTGTCTTTCCAAGCACAATGAAATACTTCCAGTTTAGTCGATCGCCATTTCCGCTCTAGTTTCCTTACAGTTTGTTTTAAATTAAGTGTTTCTTCATTAAACCACGGGGCGAGTTTCTTCTGTCGTAGTTTTTTATGTTTTAGTGGTGCTACTTTATCTAAAGTTGATTGAAGTGTTTT
>BRDA01009123.1:0-18705 GCA_036984385.1 Crenuchus spilurus
TTATTGGTACAATGTGGTGTTATTGGTATAATGTAGACTAGAGGTCTGTGCGGGACTGATTTTTTAGTCCTGCTCCCGCATGTTTTCGTCCCGCTCTCGACCGCTCCCGCCATAAAATCGTCATATTTATCCCGCTCCCGCCCGCCACATAAACGTGTCTGTCCGCTCCCGCCCGCAGTACTCACAGGGGGGCGGGGCGTTCGCGCGCGTGCGTGCGCGAGTTGAGTTTAGTTTGTCCTCCAGTGTGTGTGGGATGCTCAAGCAGTCTCTTTCAGAAAGACAGAAGGAGGGGCGGATATTGCTGGATTGGTTCTGGGTTGGATGTAAGATCCGGAGATACTGAGAAAAAACCTGGAGTAATTGCTCTGTAGCTCCACCCTAATACTGCCCCTGATCCTCACATCAATCTGATTAACTATACAGAGCTTAAAACTTAATTAATGTGCTGATAAAGAAAAAAAGTGACTGAACAGATCCAGCATCATACAGAACAATCTTTTCTCTCCTTAACAATGACCATTTTTACATGAAATCAGATACATATATAACACACCCTACGCTTCTGATGAGATCAGTGTTACTGCACATCTCACAGACGGTAAGTTACTCACATAAACAAATTAATCACATCTACCAACACAGGATGATGACTACATTAATAAAACACTAAACCAGCACAACACAACTGCATAAAATAACCGATATGAACAATTTATAACTGTTTTAACACCGTTACAACCCGCAAGTGCTTCTGGGTGATGACGTCACCATCGACATGGCCAATCAAATCTAATATTTAAAATTATGGCCTAATGAATAATTATTAGTGCAGAGAGAGCCTGTCTCTCTCTCTCTCTCTCTCTCAAAGCAGCACGCCTTTGTTTGTGTGTGTGTGAGAGAGAGAGAGAGGGAGAGAAAGCCCGCGCACATTTGTTTGTGTGTGTGTGGGCAGGGAGACTGAACGTCTGTTCACGTGACGCTCCGCCAGTGTTTTGACTTCCTTACTGACTGTTTAGCTGCATGATTCTAATCATTTTCTAGACTATTTATTAATTTGCGGGATTTTTCGACCTTGACGTCTCGTCCCGCTCCCGCGACGACTGACTGACTGACCGACCGCTCCCACAAGAGACGATTAATTGTTGTCCCGCGCCACAAGGTATTGTAACGGGTCCCGCGGGAGTCCCGCGGTAATGCAGGCCTCTAATGTAGAGTTAGGAGTCTAGCACAAGGACTCTTATTGGTACAGTGTGGTGTTATTGGTATAATGTAGAGTTAGGAGTCTAGCACAAGGACTCTTATTGGTACAATGTGGTGTTATTGGTATAATGTAGAGTTAGCAGTCTAGCACAAGGACTCTTATTGGTACAGTGTGGTGTTATTGGTATAATGTAGAGTTAGGAGTCTAGCACAAGGACTCTTATTGGTACAGTGTGGTGTTATTGGTATAATGTAGAGTTTGGAGTCTAGCACAAGGACTCTTATTGGTACAGTGTGGTATTATTGGTATAATGTAGAGTTAGGAGTCTAGCACAAGGACTCTTATTGGTACAGTGTGGTGTTATTGGTATAATGTAGAATTCGGAGTCTAGCACAAGGACTCTTATTGGTACAGTGTGGTATTATTGGTATAATGTAGAGTTATGAGTTTAGTCCAAGGACACTTATTGGTACAGGGTGGTGTTATTGAAATACTGTAGAGTTATGAGTCTAGATACATTAGTATATATAATATGTGTACGTTTGAGGGTGCCTAATCTTACCCTCCCATTGAAACTCCAGCAGCCATGATGGGGGCATCTGGGTGGGTTTTCTGCACATGTTCAATGACCATCTCCAGGTCTTCAGTGTTAGCAGCACAGTATGTCCGTGGAGTCTGAAATACAAAACACATGTCTCTTAGTCAACACACGCCAACAAGTCAGGTGAGCTATATTTATTGCTGGAGTGGTCCAAATGTACAGTAAAGGTCATATACATTTGCAGGGTACAAACTAACGGGAGGTAAAATATTTTTATGTAGTTTAAACAGCTTCCAGTATAACAAACTGTTGGTCATCTCCCCAGTCACAGAAACATTGTCTGTTAATGTTTTAAGATGTGTCTGAATGTCACCTTTCCTGGTTTTGGATTACAGAATTTATATTTACATTTAAATGTCCCTCACTGCGTATTATAACCACACTCACAGTGAGAGAGTCAAGCTAAAATGCAGCCTCCACGCAGGGTGGTCAGTTACAACTATAACCTACATACCCCTTTTCTACTAATGTGGAACTGGTTCTGTTCCCATGCTTGCACCTAATTTTGAACTGTTTCAGGCTTTTACACCAACATAAATTGGAACCCTAAATGTATACTATGTACACTTGTTCTCTGCATATTGAGTGTTTATTAGTTGTAGTTTTTGATCATTTTTACACAGTACTATAAGGACACCAACTGATATAATTTCCATGTGTATATCACCATATTTACAACACAAATAAATCTGTAATTCTGATAAAAAATTTTTTCCAAAGAATAGTAGGTTCATCAGTGTGAACTGTGCCAACAGCCGTGAGTGTGAAGTTGTAGAGAAAAGCTGTTCTCAGAGTGTTCAGTGTTCTGCTGAAGGAACACAGCGTTTATTGTGTTTTGTGTTGTCCGGAATTCAGAGACATCACTAGAATGTAAAAGACTCAAGGGTTTAGCCTAGAGAACGTCCCACGTGATAAAGAACCATCTGTAATATACACACGAATGAGCTAAACGTGAAGATTCTGGCCTTTGCTACAAGCATTAGAGGCTCAGAGACACTGGACACCTACACGTTTTCCCTTCTTCTCTGAGTGCAGCTTATAGTTTTATTTGGTTCTTCTGCAGTTGCTTTTGTTTTATATTTTGTTTCACTGCTCCCTCTCTGCACTTTGAGTCCAGCTTAAATGTTGTCTGGGCTTTTTCTCAAAGTGGGGCCCGTGTTTCATGGGTGCTTGACTCCACCCCCTGCGTGAACCCAAAATAGCTAGTAGTAAATACAAATAAATCCATGCAAATGTAGGCGGTCATGTGATCTACACAATAATGTGTTGCCTTCATCAAATGAAGCTGAGCTGACATAAAGCCACCCAAAAACAAGTAACATTATCTTTATTCCACGTAAAATTGACTTTTGAACTCTTCTTAAGTTATGAGTGCTGTGGGCTTTAAACATGAATAAAATCAACATTTTTCTGAAGATCTGAAAACACTGCATCATCTGTTTTTTTGTTGTTTTTTTTGACCAGTTGATCACTTTCTGTAATTAAAAGCTCTAAATGAGAATATTTTTGTTGGAATTTGGTAGCTTATAGAATTGAATAAAATGTAAATTATACTATACTGTAACTGTAAACAGAAAAACAAGAGAAACTGATTATTTACAGGCCTGCAAACTTAGAAAAGCCACATTTTTGGAAGCTGTTTCTTGCTCTTGTTTTATAATTGATCTGAAGTTTAGAGTTTGATTTGAGTTAGGCTTCATTTGAAGGTACTGCCGTGTTAGTAATTCAACTTTATTCATTTATTCATTTATCTATTTAAAAACATCATGAAGGGGCAACATGCATCCTCTATTCATTTTCACTGAAAAGCAGTAGAAAGGCCAAACAACGTGGGTGGGGTTGTAGGTGGTGTAGGAAGTGATCTCGAACCAGAGATCTCATAACATGCTTCCTGAGGCAGGCATATGTCCAACTGCCTCCTCATTTATTAAAACACTGAAAAGTATATACAGTACGGTGTTACAATTATTTCTCCCAGCTGTATGTGAGCTTTTACTCATACTAACACCAGATAAACACCACCTGGTTGAGATTTCAGAGGGTATGTAGAAGAATTAGTGATGTACGAGGCACATGGACTAGTCAGTGTAACAATAATTAAGATATAGATGAAGTCTGAACAGGTTGAGGGAAGTTTTGGCTATTTTTTACAGAAACTGATGTTTTTAAGTGACTACTGAGTTCCAGTGTTTATTAGCAAAGTGAGCTACATTTTACTTCCCTTATCATTAGAATGTATACAAATTAACATAAATATATCTCAAACTAACAAGAATGTCTTGTTAGCTGATGTGATGTAGTTTGAAGAGATAATGTTGGTTCTAGACGTTCTCCGTGATGTTCCTTAACCATCATACAATTTAAAACCACACTGACTAGTCTATGAAACTTTAATTAAGATATGGATGAGGTTTAAGCATGCTGAGAGAAGCTTTGGTCATTTATTTTGTACAGAAATGACTGAGTTCTAGTGTTTGTTAGAAATATTAGCCTTACAGGTGGCCTCAGTTTCATTTAATGTATTATTAGACTAAATATAAATAAACATGAATACACTAAAACTACGAGTATGTGACGATCCAGTTCGAGCAACAACGAGATGACACGATGCAGGGAAATTAACTCCACACGTGAGAGTTTTACTATAAACTAATGTACATAGACTACAACAAGTCAAGGCAAAACCACACGCTAACACACAAAGCTGAGGACTGATGTTAACAGTCAACAACCTTCACATATAATGAGCAAAAAGGACTGACACAAACATGGGATATGTATAGGGGCAGTAATCTAGATACACATGAGGAAACAGTCATGAACAATAACGTGACATCATAGGACCACCAGAAAATGGGCGGTGGTCAGATGAGAATGTGACACCCTATCACATAGAGAGCATCAATATTTATTGTATTATTATTGGTATTTATTGTAATATTAGCATTAATATTTTTCTCAGCAAATAATGCCCAAATATATATTAGGGGTGCCTAAAATACAAAGTACTGTATGTCCATTCATTTTGAAGCATTTGATTCATTATTATTATTATTATTATTATTATTATTATTATTATTAAACACTGTCACTCCTGCTGAATGTGTTTCTTCAGAATATCCTGTCTTCTGTTTGGGTCTTCATGTTTCCTCTAATTGTATCCATCCATCTTACTGCTGTTCCAGCACAACTGTCTTCTCTAGTGACCTGGTTCTTTTCGAAATAAGACATATTCCGTTTCGTTATCTGGGCTTTGATTTGGTCCAGGATCCATTTATCTGTCCAAGGTTCTGTAAGAGGTTTATGTTATATATATTATATTTAAGATCTTTATGAAAATTGACTGACTGTGTTCCTCAAAATAATTGTGATACCAAAGTTCTTGGAAACTGAAAACTATACATCTATTAAAAACACTTAACATAATTTAAGTGTTTAAATTATGAGGTTTAATAGGACACCTGGTTAAGGTCGTTATCCCGCTTATACTTTGTTTACTACATGTCCATACATCCTGAAAGTTGGTGTCTCTTGATTCCTTTCTTTGGTTCTTTTTGAAAACTGAAGATCCAACATCATTACAGCAGAATTTTAAAGTTAGCTTTAAGCAGGTAGTGATACAACTCATAAATATTCATGACAGTATCATGTCTGAGGATCTGCACCTCATGCATATGTATGACGGGAGTCTAGACAGGCTTTAACTTTCTGTCTAATCACGAGATGAGTCATCACAAACACAGTTAACTCACAGAGCGGGTTTCGTTTATACTTTCACTTAAAACGTAGTCAAGACGTGGAGAAGCCATCCTCTTTTTCTTTTCAGATGTGTTTCCAAATGAATGTTTCAAAATGCTTGTTTGGATGTTTCTGGATTTTGTGGTGAGGATGAAGGGAAGTTTTTCTTGATGACTATTTTCAGAGATTCAGAGACTGTAATACTTCTATGAAAGTATTATTTCTTACAACATTTCCCCCTTTCACCCTAAATGAGGTTGATCAGTCAAGACGTGGAGAAGCTGTCCTCTATTTCTCTTCAGATGTTGTGACGTTACGAGTCCATTCTTCCCTCTAGATGTGAAATATTCCCTATGGCACTGACTGAAACCACAAGCCTAAACTATGAATGATCCACCACCATGTTTAACAGATTTAACAGATGTTGTCATGTAATTCTCAACTCCATTGTTTCTCCATGCATAGTACAGCCAAAATGTTCTGCTTGAGCTGCATGTTTCCAAAATGCATCAGGCTTGTTTGGATAGTACTGTTGTGGTGAGGATGAAGGGAAGTTTTTCTTGATGACTCTCTTGATGCCATATCAGCCTCCCCAAGACTGTTTCTGTAGTTCTACACTGGAACTATAAAGGCTAACACAGCTGACAAGTAATGGAAGTCTATATGCACCGTTTAGCATTAGGCTTCAGTCATTTCATCCTTGTATGACTATTACTATTTGCTTATTTGAACTTTAAATCTCTCAGTCTCTTATAGTACTGCACTGTCAACAATATATTTGGGGCATGTTTTCAAGCATAAAGATCAGAGATGAAATATGTAGGTCATTTGGGCCTGATGGTCTTTGGACACCAGAAATTTTAATCTGGAGATCTTGCGAGACTCATTATTAGTTAATTAACAACAAAACAGATCAGCATATCAGCACTCACTCAATTTAACACATCCAATAAACCCACCACACAAGGACCAGAGCTCAGCTCAGAGGCAGAAATCGTCAAAACTCAATAGTCACTGAAATGTTTGTTATTTTGTCATTTTATTTCTTTTTATTTCACTTTCGGAAATGTGCTTGTCTGTTTTTTGGATGTATTATCAGTTTAAATTTGCAGTAGGTAATTAAGTATATATATGCTAAACCTGTCACTATATTCTGACAGTAGTACATGAGACAGATAATAAATGATTAAATAGTGTCAATCACTGCTCATGTGGGCTGCCCTCCTCCAGGGGCTTTTGGAGGTGGGGCTAGAGTGCAGCAGAGGGGGAGGTACCTGCAGATTGTATTCTTTCAAATTTCAGCTTTAATGCTGGTATTTATAAAAGCTGTGAAATTATTACAATGGCTAATTACAGCTCATTAAAAATGGATATGCTTTTTGGAATTGCATTATATGTAAACCGTATGTTATTGGGACTCCAGGTTGATGTTGATCTAGTTTTAAAACCACCACTGTGACCCACTGAGGAATGAAAATCTAGAACCAGCAGTGAATCCAAAGAGTTTACAAGGTTAACCATCACAACATCAGTTCCCATGTGGAGTCCATATGGCAGACCAGCTGGGTACAAGCAAGTTTTCTTCACAGGTTCAATGTTGACCTCACATATGGACACTCAAGGGTCAGTGATGGGACCAGGATGGGTTAAACAGAATCCATCTGGGCTGCAGACTTTCTCCTGTGCGCATGTGGGATGCATATTTAGAAACTTCCTGGGCTACCCACGTTTATCTCATACAATCAGCTCAACATCTACCTATGCATACAACCAGAGCCCATCTTGGACCCAGCTAGCCCATGTTGGACCCAAGTGGACCCCACTAAGGTGCTATCTGGGTTATAGAGAAGTCTGTCCTTCACTGTTTCAGCTCATTCGGGTCACAAGGTCAACCTGCACTCAGAACAGTTTCTGACCAAAGCAGTATTCAGAGTGTTCAGGGAACTGGACACTGTGTCCAGAGCTGGAATGGGAGCGTTAGCCTACTGCTCCATTAAACAACAATGAGGCACATTCACACAAAGCGACCTCGGAGCAAGAGTAGCTTACAAATCAGAACCAGGCTCTCAAGAACCGCTGGAACAAAGACCCTCCATTCACTGCAGAGAACACATTCTTACTAAAATAAGCCAACACAGCTAATGAGTTCACATAACCTATTTTATTTAAGTAGAACCAAGTGAAGCATTTAAACTTAAAACAAAAACCACTGGTTTACATTATTTTCATATTATACGTCAGAGACCAGAAATACTCTCCTCTGATTGGCTGGCAGGTGTGTATTAATTCTGGAAAGTAGATCTAGTAAAATCACAGCTCTAGTTCATTGCTCTGGAAACGTTGAACGGTAACCATAGCAACCAATCCGTTGCTATGGCAAACTGTAACAAAGTGGCAACAATAGCAGTCGCTAAAAAATGCATACAAAGTGATAATGTTTTGATGTTTAAATCACTGATCATGTTGACTTTGTACAAATAAACTCAAATGTCTAAATGTAGTAAACAAAGTATAAGCAGATAACCTTAACCAGGTGTCCTATTAAACCTCATTAATGGACATTTGTCTCCATTTCATCTATTAATTTTGCATAATGGGCTCTTAACTCTTGTTTAACGGAGCAATCCCTCATTTTTAAAGCACCAAATAATATTTATGAATATTAATTTCACATAATTTTAAAAATATTTTTTGTATAAATTCAAGTGACATGAGATGAACGAGTCTGAACAAATATGTTTTTGCTCCATTGAGGTGGGTCCCCCAAACAAAGACAGCCATGTTTAAAAGAATTACCAATACAGCCAGGCCACTAGATGTCAGTCTAATGGTTGTTTCATAAAATAAACAAGCATTATTTGAAAAACTAGTCTATTTCTCAAATAAAATAATAAATAATATACTATTTGTTAATTTACAAATAATATTTTTGTAATAAAATTATAAAATATGCTAAATATAATTTTTAGTTTACTCAATAATGACAATTCACTTTTTTTATTGAAGCCTTATATATTTTTACTTAATTTGACCATATTTTTCCTTTCATTCATTTTATTTTTAATTGTATACATTTATATGCTTGATTTACTTTATGTTTTTATACTATATATTAATATAATTCTATAGTATTTTTATATGTTTATTTTACAACAATTAATGAAATAATTATGATCTTTAACTTTACATTTTTATAATATATTACATTTCTATTTCTTTTACATATTAAAGCATTTGAGTAATAGCAATGTGACTAAAAGATGTAAAAGATCGAGACTTTTCTACAGATGAGATTTAGGACTGTAATCCTCTCAGAAACAATACAGGGATTAAATCTTACATATGTACAGCTACACTATAAAACAGCTCAGATTAAAGTCACTGGTAGGACCTCAGTAGAACAGTTATACTGTGTATATGGTCCCCCAATGCCTGATCAATATAAGGGGACATATCATGGAAAACTTTGTTTATTAAATAATACATTTTATATATATATATATATATATATATAAAATTTGTAATAAAATGATATGGTCTGTAAGTTAAAAAACCTACACTGTCCATATATAAGAACTAAACTCAATTTAAAAGAGCTGTTTTGTGAGGTCACATAATATCCAACACTTTAACAGACTGGTTCTCACTATGTGTTCTTGTGCCTTACTTCTTCTGCTCTTGCTTTACATCATCAAACTGGCAGCCAATCAGAAATCACCTGCATATATCAGTCTTAAAGGTACAGTAACAAAAGAGAGGTTAGTGAACAGCCATTTCGGCTGTTTTTCGTACACAAACATCATATGTGGAGCTCAGGAGAAGAAAAAAAAACACAAAAGTTGCATATGGGCCCTTTAAAATGCAAACTAATAATAACACAATTAACTGTTTAACTAAATCACAAAAACAACAAATGTCATTTCATCCTCTACACTTTTACTGATACGTTAACATAACTAACTGGATATGGAGTTTACGTCAGTCATGCATTTACATTAATCTGTGCATCTGTATGTCCAATATTTTGAGTTTTCTTTGTTAAGCGGAGGAAGTAGCATTCATAATGAATTGTGATTGGCTAAGAGACTTTAACCTATTGTATAAACAGTAATAATAATAACAACAATAGTATCAGTAGTACGCTACTTGACAATCAGTAAAAACAGCACTACTTGAAATAAGCCAAATATTCCTAAATGTGATAATTTTTTCTTGTTTTGAGAAAAAAAATCTGCCAATGGTGTAAGTAAAAGTTGCTTGGCTAGAATTCTTATGAATCTAACTCATATGTGTTTTTAAATTAAACTAAATTGTCAAGAATTAAAGAAAATTGTGTTTCTTACAAGCAAAAATTGTTTTTCTTAAGAAATATATTTTAATGAGTGTTATGAACTCTTGAGTCATTAAATACATTTCTTAAATTGAGAATTTGTTTAAGTGGCCTTATTCTTTAAATAATAAAAATAAAATTATTCTTATTTTGGAATTTCAACCAAACCAGAGTCATACCCCGTAACTGGTAAATAAAGCTCAACATGAGCTGAAATATCTTATTAAGAAAAATTTAGACATATGTTCTTAGAATGAGCTTAATGTTCTTGTGTAAAACTTGCTTGTTAAGAATATTTTTTCTTTTTAGACAAAAATAAGAAAAAAATGTCCATAAAAAAGTTTTTTTTTACTTTCTTAAAAATCGTTTTTTGCAGTGTAGTAGTAAGTTATTACAACATGGTGCATATTTAAAACTGTTTGGTTAGTTCAAAACCAGTGGAGTTTAGCCACGCCCATTCTGCGTACAGCTGTTCAGGTACATTTACATCAAAGTTAGAAGTACTACTGAATACAGGGCAGCCAATAAGAACAGGGATCATTTGCATATATCAGCCTTAAAACACCATAACAAGCAGCCTGGAATATGATAACTGAGTGGCTACACTGCTTTAGGCTGTGTACAGTATGTTGTAATGACATCACAAAAACAACAACAGTGCCCATGTATTTACGTTTTAAATGTTTAAACGTTTTATTTATAAAAAGTGAGAAAACGCTGGCTTTTAAATGTCCCCTTTAACGTTACCATTATTGAGTGAACTGCAGGGGATCAGACGCAGGACCTGAAGTGACCTCACTGCAGCAGCATTTCACACTCAGCTAATCCTGCTGCCTCATCTGTTCACTGTAAGAGAAACTGTCCCGTCCCTACACAGGAAATTATACTGGATATATACAGTGGCATGCAAAGGTTTGGGCACCCATGTTAAAATGTCAGCTTTTTTATTTATAAACTCAGACCAAGACAAATTATTTCAGGTCTTTTTTCACCTTTAATGTGACCTGTAATCTGTACAACTGTACACTGAAAATATAAACATAAAGCACCAAAATAATGAGGTTAAACCCTTAAATTACGTTGTTACGTCCTCACATGGCCCCGTCTACTTCCGTGTGTCTACGTCATGTCTCACAACCCCTGGTCACGTCATGTTATTGTTTCCACCTGCCTCTCATTCCAGTTTAATCATGCAATGTATAAAACTTTCCCTAGTGTATTGTGTCTGGTCGCTCATTGAATGTAAAACCCTCACCAAGTTTAGCGTGTCTATGTTTCGTGCCCACGTGCACTGTCATTAATAAACGTGGTCTGTGTGAAGTTCTCCTGCCTCTGGTCTCGGAGTGTTACACTAATACTCTGTTTAAGTAATCTTTTAATTTATGACAGTATTCAGACTTTTTGGGGAGGAGTCTTATCAGTGTGGCACATCTTCACTTGCCAATCTTTGTCCAAAGCTCTCCAAAGCTGTCAGATTGTGAGGGCATCGCCTGTGTACATCCCTCTTCAGGTCAACATGCAGATTGTCAGTTGGATTCAGGTTTGGGCTCTGGCTCCAAAACTTTGATGTTCTTCTGGTGAAGTCATTATTTTGTCAGCGTAGAGGTCTGCTTTGGGTTATTGTGCCGAAAGGTGGTCCTCTTCATCTTTAGCTTTTCAGCAGAGGCCTGAAGGTTGAACTGTTCATATTCCCTCCAAGTATAAAGCTACCTCCACCATGCTTCACTGTAGGTCTGGTGTTGTTTTGGTGATGTGCAGTGTTGGCTTTGCAGCAGACATACCTTTTGGAATTACGGCCAAAAAGTGTTGCAACTCCTGTTTAATCATATGTATCATATCCACACATTTCTACTGATACACTAGACTACAGTACCGCACAGTAAAAGTATCAGAAGTGCCTGATCATCAGGATGGTGAACTCCTCCTGAACTTCTGTCCTTGTTAACAGAAACATTTGTTTTCCTTTAATCTCGCTCATCATTTCATCAGCAATAAACAGAATTCGTGTCCTCAGATAACTTCATCAACATTCTGGACCCTTAGTGGAACCGGGATACAGGGAGATCTTCAAACAGTCACTCAGATCAAAACGTTCCAGACTCTTCTCTGTGGATCTTTAGCTGGACCGGAGTGCAGTAGGACAGAAAGAATAGCAATGACCTTTGAACTTTGATGTTGGAGACTTCTGAGCGAAGCTTGGACAGGTAAATGGATCCTGGACCAAATCAAAGTCTAGATAACCATAGTGAAAATCTTTAATTCTGGACAGAACCAGCTCACTAGAAAAGACGGATATACTGGACCAGCAACAAGATGGACGTATACAACCCGAGGAATCATGAAGGAGACTGAAGACTCAAACAGAAAACATCTATATGGTCAACAGATGTCAGACAAATAATAATAATAATAATAATAATAATAATAATAATTTACAGACCCTGACATTTACTTATATATATATATATTGTGTGTGTTTGTGTGAGAGTGTGTGTGTGCGCGCAAGCGCGTGTACGTGTGTGTGCTGGTCTACCTCCTGCTCTGTTTGATGTGTGTGAGGTCATTTATGTAGGTCGTAGAGGGGACTGTGTGTACCTAAAATTTAATCCCTAACCAACGACACACACTGTCTGTCACACACACACAAGCCAAAACATTATGACCAGTATGTTAATGCTCTTAATATACCGTTGGTTCTCCTTGAGCCACCCATTACCACCGAGTCATGGACTCTACCAGACCTCTGAAGGTGGTACCACATTGTATACTGGTGATCTGGTATCAGTGCTACATGTGAAGGTCTGAGATATTAGATAGAGAACAGACAGTTCTAGCAGACGATGTGTTGGATGCTGAAACAGATCTGTGAGACTTTAACAAGGTCCTGATAAAGTGACTCGTCCATGCATACATACATACTAGGCGACAGTGAACACACTTGCCTAGAGTGTTGGGTAGCCCTGTCCACAGCACGCGGGGAGCAGTTGTTGATGAAGTGCCTTACTCTATAGTCAGGTCTTGTCTGTGACCTTCTAGTCACACGGCTGGATCCTTAACCCTGAGAACACGGCTGGATCAAAGCATCTGGTCCAAGGATGGTCAGTCTACCAGTAGTGGCCTCCAAACCTCTGATTATGTCTCCAATTTGCTGGAACAGCACGTCTGATCTCCAACTCACAATTTACAGGATCTTCTGCTAATGTCCTGCTACCTTCAGAGGTCTAGTAGAGTCCATGACTCGGTAGGTTGGAGATGTTTAGGTGGTCTGAGGAGGACCAACAGTATAGAATGAATTCTTTTGTTTGTAAACAAAAGGCTTCTAGACATTTCTGGATCTTAACAGATTAAGATGATGTGGAGCCCAATACACCTGGAATTCACTCACTGTGACGTTTAGTACAAAATACTAGTACTTTCTCGCTTTCTCTCTCTCTCTCTCTCTCTCTCTCTCACTATTTCTCTGTGTATCTCTCTGTCTTGCTCCCTCTCTCTTTTTATGTTTCTTTATTGCTTTCTCTATGTATCTCTTTATCTTTCTGACTCTCCTGATGCTCCCTCTTTCTTTTTGTCCCTCTGTCTTTAGGTCCCCCCTCCCCACTCTCGCTCTCTCTCTCTCACACGTGACTGGTCTGTAGTTTGTAGGTGAAACCCTGCAGAAAGGATTATCACATTGCTGCAGGGATTTAGTGTAAAATATGTGTGTGTGTGTGTGTGTGTGTGTGTGTGTGTGTGTGTGTGTGTGTGTGTGTGTGTGTGTGTGTGTGTGTGTGGAGAGAGACAGAGAGCAGACTCTCCTCTATGAGCACCTATGTACATTGTTGTTATATATACACACACAGACAGAACTAGGACAGGACTTAATGTAGATGGAGTTCAGTCTGAATCAGCCATGTCAGTGTTTTTCTCCTCCTCTGACACCATCACAGACTGAATCATCTACCATTTCTGCGCTTTTTCAGGTAGAAATCAGCTCAGACTGGAGAAATATGGACGTCTGACTGATACTATTTGTTGTATATGGTGTACAGTGTGCATGTCCAACAGAGACCCTCTAAGGTCTCTTTCTCTTCTGTGTGGATTGTGATAAAGTGAAGACAGCACATGTGAGGACTATAAATACACACGTGTATACATATCAGCCCACATGTGACCTTACCTACATCTGACCTAAGCTGTATTACAAAGACAAAGACCAATGTATGAAGAACAGCTGAACATCTGATATACAGAGCATGCCACATTACAGGACAGTTACAGGACATTCTCTCAGCCTGAGCATTAGTGTGGTGTAACATTAACATAGTTACATATGGTGAGATTTGTCTGTAATTCTGTATATTTGTAAGGGAGATGAGCATTAGGGTGTCCTGTAATACATTACTAATGGACAAGCTGTAGGTGAAGTATTATTAATAAAAACTCTGTCTGTCTATCCTTTCATTCATCCATACATCCCTTAGACCCCAGCTAGACATCTGTGTACAAAGTAACCATGAGCAGTGATCTAAACATCACATCACTTCCTGTACATTTGCTTGTTTATGGTTGTTGTTGCTACCTGGCTGATGTTGCCACAGTAATGGATTGGTTGCTATGGTAACCTTTTCCAGTGCATTGATACACAGTCAAATGTTGATGTAACAGGATGTACTTCATCCTGTTATACAGCATTTTTACAGTCCAGCCAGCCAATCAGAACAGAGCGTCTAACTAAAGATCTGCCAATGAGCAGCTTGTCTGACAGACTTTACCTGGAGCAGAAGTTAATTAGAGCTCAGTGTGCTTTGATTTACATAATTAATTTCATTCCTTTAGCTCAGACTGGCACATCAACTCTGTATGTGAGAGAAGAGAGGAAGGAAGTCAAGTTCTCACCAGCAGCTTCTCACCAGACACACCTCTGTTATTGAAAACCACACATCTGTAAAAAAAAAAAAAAGTCAACAGGTTAGATAGTCTGTTCTGTCTTCCTCTCTCTCTCTCTCTCTCTCTCACACACACACACACACACACACTGTGATGTGAGGTCGTGAGATGTGAGGTCCAGATGTGTGAAAGTGTGTGATCTGAAGCGACTGTGTCAGAATAACACCTGTAGCTTTTCTGACTGAACAACAGCAGCAGGTGTGAGAGAGAGACACTTCAAAAGAATCAAAAGAATGAGCTGCCACAGAACCATGACCACAGTGAGAGAGAGAGAGAGAGAGAGAGAGAGAGAGAGAGAGAGAGAGAGAGAGAGAGAGAGAGAGAGAGAGAGAGAGAGAGAGGTAGTGATGAACAGCTGAGTACAGCATTAAAGCTGAGCTGAGCTGAGAGGAGCTGCTCTTCAGACACACTGATTACCACACAGACACAGAGAACTATGGGTAATGTGTGTGGCGGGTGTTGTGGTCCACTCAGCATCCTGTATCTGCAGCCTGTCTGCTGTACTTAATGAATTAAAACTCAGTAGCCCAAATCACTTTGACTTAATACTGCAGCACAACACATCAGCCAGTGAGACTGAGCAACACTGAGCAACAGCCTGAGACCAAGCAGAACCAAGTCTCACACTCATATCCAGAACCAGAAATTAGTGAAATGTAACTGATTTATATAGATCACTATAATCAGTAATAGTGAAGACATCTGTTCATATATAATCTAGACTCTCTATATTAATGAATTCATTCCCGGAACCACTGGCTCGCATCCTGAACTTCCTATCCTGTTCAGGAACTCCTTGTCATTCTGTCTTGAATCAAGATCTCAGCGTGATCCTGGATGACCAGCTATCCTTTTCTACTTACACTGCAAATTTGACTTGGTCATACAGGTTTCTCCTCTTCAACATCCAAGCCTTTTTAACCAAGGATGCCACTCAGGTGCTTGTTCAGTCACTCGTCATCTCACTTGACTACTGTAACTCACTCTTGGCTGGTCTTCCTATGTGAGCCATCAGGCCCCTGCAGCTGATCCAGAATGCAGCTGCTCAGCTGGTCTTCAATCAGCCCAAGTTCTCTCATGTTACTCCACTGCTGTGTTCCCTTCACTGGCTTCCTGTAGCTGCTCACATCAGATTCAAAACCCTGATGCTCGCCTACAAAGCAAGACAATGGACCAGCCCCTCTTTACCTAATGGTAATGATCAAATCTTGAGCCGTACATCAAACTTTTTGAGCTTCTAATGTGGCTCGGCTTGTTCCGCCATCCTTCAAGACACGTGGAAGACCAGCATCAAGACTCTTCTAGCACCCAGGTGGTGGTACAAACTCCCACTGACAGCAGAGTCCCTCACAGTCTTCTCACACAGACTGAAGAGCATCTCTCTGTGGAGCACTTAAGCAGCACTAGTTTAAACTCTTATTGTAATGCTGTAAAGCTCTTATATTGTGTATAATTGTGTCTCTTTCCTTCTCTCTAGGTATTAGTGATGGTTTAGTTCTAACAGTGTCTGAACTGAAGAATAGTTTGGACTCTAATCTGTCTGTACTCACTGAGTTAATTCTCTTAATGGAAACTAACTAAACTCTGGATGCAAGCATCTACCAAATGCTGTAAATGTAAACATATTCCCTGGGCTTAGACCTAGTCTGGTTCTGGTATATGTAGTGAGTTTGGTGTTGTTGGTCGGGATTGGGTTGTTGGAGAGTATTGGGTCAGGTTCTGAATCAAGATTGGCATTGCAGAAAGGTTTACATTTGGTTTGGGTTTGGATTAGGATTGAGATTTAGGACTAGAGTTAGGGTTTGGGGCTTGAGCTAGTATGAAGTTGAGATTTGGGGGTTGAGCTGGTATAAAGTTGGGATTTGGGGGTTGAGCTGAAATTTAAATTTGGGTTTAGAATGATGATACAGTTGGTGTTGGCTTGGGTTTTTAGGGTAAATTTTGGTTAGGTTCAGTTTGATTCAGTTAGGTTCAGCTCTGATTTATCTAGGTGTCTAGTACTGATGATGAGGTTAAACTGAGGTTGGTTTAGCATTTTAAGGTTTCAATTGGGCTGATTTTGAGGTGGGGCTGGTTTGGCAGTTTGGTCAAGCAGGATTGGGTTTTGAAGAGATTCATGGGATTGGAGTTACTTTGAGGATAGAGTTGGTGTTGAGTTGGGTTGGGAATTGATTGGGTTGGGGTTTGGGGGGATTGGTTGAAGCTGGGATTTGGAGTAGTGCTTGGGTTTAGTATGGGGTTGCACTTGGTGTTGGCTTGGATTTGGGGGTAGAGCTGTGTTGGGTTGAGGGTATTTTAGCTTGGGGTGTGTCTCTGAAAGCAGGTTTAGGATTGGGTTAGATTTGGGGCTGTTGAGGTTTACTGTTTTAAGATTAAGTTTGATTGCCAATGTGATTTTTCACACAACGGAATTTGTTGAATTTAGGTTGCAGTTGGGTTTAGGTTGAAGGTGGGTTTGGTGTTAGGGTTTGGAGAAGAGATGAGGGTGAAGTTTTGTTTGAGGTTAGAGTTGGGGTTAAATTAGTGAGGGGACTTAGTGAGTTTGGATTCAGTTATAGTTGACTTTGACTTTGGCTTGATTGTGACCTCACCTGTAGCCCAGTTCTCGGCTCTGCTGAACCATGTGCAAGATGTAGGACTCTCGACTGGTTCCGGTTAGTCCGGGCAGCAGCAGGACGGTGGGACGGCAGGTTGGGTCCGGGTGGGAGGAACTAGAGTCATTATCAAACCAGTCCAGAGAAATCTGACCACCATCTGGTGCTCTGATGAGCTCACTGCAGGACACAAATACAAACACCAACATGAATGAAGCATGAACACGCACCAGAATACTGCAGAAAGTGCAGGAAGAAGCACATTCAACATAAATAAATCATGTGTTTCTATACTAGAATCTTCCTTATAGACGTACAGGAAGCGTCTGACCTTGTTCCAAGGTCTTTTAGATGAAAACAATAAAAATTCTACTGAATATATCTTCATGTGTTTATCTTAATTAAACCACAAACACAATATTACAACAGGCGTTCTAAACACACTACAGGAGCAGCTTCAGAACAAGTCATTTTAATTACTTAAGGCCTAAATGGGAAACCAAACATCCTTCGTAGTAAAGGAAGTTCATATGATAGCATCATTTTCCAGCCTTAAAACAAATCTCACTGTTTTTCTTATTGTACCTTTAAGACTGCTACATGTACAGTTCCAGTCAAAAGTTTGGAGACACCTTCTCATTCAAGTAATAAAATTAATAATATCATTCCCCACCATACGTCCTTTCTGCTGGCATAGTTGTTAACCAGTACAGCCACTAGAAGGCAGTTCAGAGTCAAAGGTTTCTGACAACAGTCTCCTTCCAGCAACATAATATCATACAGATGTTTACGATTCATAGCTCTCACACAGCCTTTCTTCAAAATGTTTATGTCATCATTTTCTTTTCTGCCAGAGTTTCTGAGTCTATATCAGCATTTCCTATTCCAAGATGGCCGGCACAGCATTCAGCTACACAAGTGTTTGTTACTGTTTATAGTTCACAGTAAGTCTGAATGTGTCCTAAACTACACTGCTCAAAAAATAAAGGGAACACTAAAATAACACATCCTAGATCTCAATGAATTAAATATTCCAGTGGAAAATCTTTATTTATTACATAGTGGAATGCGTTAAGAACATAATAACATAAAAATTATTACCACTTGGAGGTCTGGATTTGGAATCATACTCAAAATCTCATACCACCCTCATGGAGTCTGTTTCTGACAGTTTGAGCAGAAACATGGATATTAGTGATCTGCTGGAGGTCATTTTGCAGGACTCTGCTCCTCCTGTTCCTCCTTGCACAAAGGAGGAGGTAGCGGTCCTGCTGCTGGGTTGTTGCCCTCCTACGGCCCCCTCCATGTCTCCTGG
>BRDA01009123.1:24531-52770 GCA_036984385.1 Crenuchus spilurus
GACATTAATAAATCATTTGTTTGTTCATTTGTTTGGTCTTGTACAAAAAGCTGCATCTAAGCCAGAGGTGCTACTGTGAAGAATGTCAAATATAAACATGTTCTGGTTTGTTTACTTGTTTGTTTACTAAATAATTACAGACGTGTTTATTCATAGTTTAGATGATTTTAGTATTAATCTACAATGCAGAACATTTTTACATCATGAAAAAACACTGAATGTCCAGAAGACATGTCCAAACTTTTGACTGGTACTGTATGTGCTGTAAAATTACTATAAAGGACTGTCACATTCTGTAATTCAATAAACAGTAAATAAATAAATAACAGTAGATGTGCTGTAATATAACAGGAACATGCTGACATCTCTTCTGGCAGGAGGTTACTGTTCATTTTCAGTGACGTTGTTTATTGAAAACTTTATTTTACTGTATATTTCACTGTTTTACTGTATGTTACTGTATTTAGTTGACAGCTGAAGAGATGTGTATGGATTTCACGTTAATTAAAGTGCACAAATATAGAAATATTTCTGTCTTCTACTGAATAAAATGCTTTTCCAGAGTACTGGTATTGATTATTGTGACACTGCACTTGTTCTTGATATCAAAAGTCAAAATTACACTCAGGTCAACCCTAGTTATCACAATACACAATACCAACAAACATTATCTACACTTATTGTCCATTTGAGCTAAACTGACCATACAGCAGCACTTTGTACTGACTGTAGTCCATCCGAGAAGCTCTTTTTTGCTTTGTCATGAAAAACGCTGCAGTACCTCTGTGCGCCAGCAGGGGCGCTAATGAGAAATCAGCCCAGAATGAACAGGGGGATAAAAAGGACATTTATACACGTAAGATGGATTAAACATATACCAAAATCACTGAGTATATGCTCGAGACAGGCTCAGGGAGTGATGTGGACGTTTAATAACGTCTCAAGTCTTGTTTTTCGGGGTGAAATGGAAAAATCAATAGATGCATGGGTAAGGGATGGGACTGCTTGGCATCTCAGGCTCAGTGGGGTCTCAGAATGATGTATGACTGCACTGCATCAGCCGAAAATGGAAACTAGTGCAATGCAATGGTATTTGGCACTGCATTGCATGAAATTGCATTGCACTGCATGGCTTTCCATTGGAGGCTGATGCAGCGCATGGCTGTCCACTGGAGGTGACTCGAGGCTGCCCTTACCTTGGCTATGGAGGTGAGGTAGTAGCAGGCATACGCCGCCCCAAAGCCCAGCGCCAGCGCCAGCCCAACACTGGAGCCTTGTAAGCCCACCGACACCTGGTTCTCCAAGTAAACTCCGAGCACGTCCCAGCCTAGATCCAGAGAGATCATGGCCAATACACTACAGCTTTCAGCCCTGAGCGCCGCTGCTGCTGAGTCTGAGAGAGAGAAGTGACTGAGAGCCAGCCAGCCGGGCAGCTGAGAGTATATACTGCAGTATACGGCCGCTGGGGGCGCTGATGTGCGACTGTAAAGTCATCAAAGTGGATCCTATTCAAATGAGATGCACTGTACAATAACAGTAACATGCCTGCACGTGCTGAATCACTATAAAAACTGTTGTACTGTTCCACACTGTAATACAATACTGTTAAAATAAATTACAGTAGATGCACTGTACAACAGTAATGTGCTAGCATGAGCTATTAAATTACTATAAAAAGTGATATTGTACTCAGGGGCGAATTTGGAAGTTCTGGGGCCCCAAGCAATGTCATGTCTGGGGGGCCCTGATCAAACAGATTATTTTTGTAGTTATGGTGTGGTACAGGCTTAAACATAAATTAAATTATTATTATTGATTATTAATAAATATTAATTATTATACATAAATTACTTTACTTAAACATTATTATTCATAATATTTTATTAGGAATTACTAGTTAATATTAATATATTAATAATAACTATAATCATTATTCATATTATTAAAATAAAATAATATTAAACATTATTTAAATATTAATTATTAAATATTAATAAATGGTTAAAATCATGTAATATAAAATTAATCACCAAATTCTGTGTTACACCTTGATAATCAGCTTCACACAGATTCATTACCACCAATTTCACACTTATGTTTGGACTGTCAGTAGACCTCATTTACATAAAATTGTACCTAATTGTTGAGTAAAAATAAGCAGAAATTCTGAATTATTTTGATAATATTTAAACTAAGAGGCATGTAAATGGTGGCTTATCACAGACTGGTAGCCGCACACATACATACACATACTCAAATGTTTATTTTAATGGATTTTAATATGAAACCTCTGATATTAAAATATGTCTATCTGATGTGAAACAGGCAGACGGAGTGACTGCTGGGATGGCCAATCACACGTTAGCAAGAACAGAGACAATCGATGAGCTTGTGAGTGGTCTAAAGAGAAATAGGCTTCCGACTGAGTGGCTGTTTTTTTGCTGCGTCCTATTGCTTGACCCGTTTCTTTTTAAAATCGCGTAACACTGTGTTTGGATGAAAAAATCAGCAGAGAACCAAAACTGTAATTTTTTTGCCAACCTCTTTTGGCCAGCAGGGGGCCTCCTGATCTCCGGGGCCCCAAGCAATTGTACTGCCACAGTCCTGTAATTAATTATACAGTAAAATACTGTTAAAATAAATAACAGCAGATGCACTGTAAAAAATCAAAACGTTTCTGTTTAGAACTATTTACAAAACATTCTTTATCCATCTGATGAACCCTTTCAGCATAGAAAAACCTTTATCCACATGAAGGGTTACTTGGGTGTTCATGATTCTAAGAACCATCTTTTTTATGTGGGTAAATAAATTCTCTCAATGGTGAAAGGGTTCTTCATATTGATGAGGAAAGTGTTTATCCAGAACATCTATGCAGAACCTTATTGAAAATGGTTCTATATAACCCCCCCAAAAGGTTTCTGCTGAATTTTCGATGTAATGCTTGTAATAATAGATTAACTCTTTTCAGTGCTATGCAGAACCATTTTCAAAAGGCTTCTATATAAAACTGTCTACAGCATGTTCCTCATCAATCTGAAGAACCCTTAAAGACATTTCTCAGATAGAGCTGATGCTCATCAGGATGCAGTACTAAATTTTGGACTCCATCACAAAGTGCAAGACGTGTAATAACTTCATGAGTCCAGCATCACGAGAACACGGAACAGCAGTGGTGTACATTGGGAAAACTTTCCAAAAAGAACATTGCTGTTCCTCTACACTTTACTGAAGATCACATAGACAAGTCAGAAGACTACTGCAACAATGTTTTATGAACAGATGAGACCAAAATAGATATTTCTGATTTAAATGAGAAGGGTAAAGAGAAGGAAAACTACGCATTCCAGCATTCAGCAAATTCATTATTGGTCTTAAAAGAACAAGTGAAACAACAGTGTGAGGCTGAATGACACAGTGAACCAGCCTGGTATACTCAGCATCCACACAAATGCTGATGATGATGACTTATGCCTTACCACACAAGTGCTTAAACATGAAGTACAACTACATAAAGTCATAAAATAACAGAGTGGAGGAGTGCATGCCAAATGGAGAGATTGTTCATCATTGCTAACTCAATTGCAATGCCACGTATTCCCTCTTAAAGGTCAACTTTCTCAACAGTCCATTGTATTCCCCAAATCAATCTGGTCCATGAAGCAAGTGCTGAGGCCTTTCCCAAGCTGTGACCCACTCCTAGCTAGGAACGAAGCACTGAGTGAGACATTCTGGCCCAAAATAGTCAATCTTTCCCAGAGCTGGTACACCGGAAGACATTCCCTAAACATCCCCGCCTGCCTCAATTCAGGAGCTTTGCTCCTGCTGAAGTTTTGCCATCATTCTGGCCTGTGCCATCTCATTGCAACTGGGTGACTGGACATATTTTGTTTCAGGTTCCTCATCCTTGACATGCTAATCCCACCAGTCAAGGGGCAGACACAACACTTGATGCCCCTCTCCTCTGGAAAAGTTTACCTTCTGATACCATTTTAGCCCAGGAATACAGGGAGAGAACTTAGTGCCAGAGTAAGTTACGAGGATGCTTTCTAGGACTAACTGTAAACACATAATGCATAACACTCTTCTGGCTGGCCTAAGGGAGATTTTGCTTATTTTAGCAATTTCTTGTATTACTCTTTTAACAAATGTCTTATTATACTGTTATTTCGATCTTGTCATGGTACAGTGTCCTTGGGTGTTTTGAAAGTTGATTTTTAAATGTATTATTATTATATTATTATTATTTTATTATAAACACCTTACTTAGTGCCAGAGTATGCTAAGAGGATGCTTTCTACGGCTAACTGTAAACACCTAACACTTTTCTGGCTGGCTTATGGGAAATATTTAAAAATGCTATTTTTAAATAAATAATAAAATTAATAATAATTCTTATTATTATTATTATTATTATTATTATTATTATTATTATTATTATTATTATTATAAACACCATACCACAGTCTAACATGTGCTACAATCCCAACATCTGTCTAGTTAATGTGAGGTTGACTCAGCCACATGGTGGCAGAATAAAGGAAGGGCGAAGGTGGAAAGTAAAAGCTGAGTTTAATGAGGATAAAAAGGAGCTAAATAGGAGAAGGCACACAGGCACAAAGCACACAGGCTCAAACACAAGATAAACAAAAAAGGTAGCACACTGGCTCAATAAACAAGAGTTAGCTAAAGGCTAAAGACTTGGCTAAAGGCTGGGATAAAGGCTAAAGGCTGGGCTAAAGGCAGGAAAGGACAAAGGACAAGGGTACCTGAAGGAGGGAGGCTCAGCAATGAAGAGCAGTGACTGGGAGTGAGGACAAAGCTTAACTAGTGTGAGTAATCATGAGGGTAACTGAGAACAGGTGAACGGAGAGGAGTGACATGAGGATCAAGGAGGGTTCTGGGAAATGTAGTTCTGGGAGCTGGGGTTAAGTGACAATATGCAAAGAGGAGGGGCTATTGGGAATTATAGTACGCTGCTGGATGGAGTGGAACAGGGACAAATAATAGAGGAGAAGACACATGAGGGTAGACAAGGGGGGAAAGCCTGACAGTACCCCACCCCGATGGTGTACCACCTGGTACACCCCAAGTAGGAGAAGGGTACCAGACAAAAAGGAAGGGGGACCAGGACCACTGAAAAGGCATAAATAGGGGACAAACAAATACAGGAAATGAAAGCAATACCCCAATACAGGGGGCAACAAGAGGCAGAGAGCGAGGACGAGCAAGAACATAAAGGGCAAAGCCAAGAACAAAGGGTCAAACGGAGTATGCAAGGTGAGGTACAGGATGCTGGCTACGAAGATTACTGGAACTGAAAAGGGAGACTCAAAGGAACTGGAGTTAAAAAACAAGGATAGTCTAGAGGGCAATAATGTACTGGACAAGGGGTCTACAAGGTGTGGCTTGGAAAACTGGGTGACTTGGTGAAGCAACTGTTTCAATGGAACAAGGGGAAAATGAAGACTTAAGGTGAGCAAGAGTGCTATGGGTAACTGAGTGGGAATAACTGAGGGACGGTTCTGGAGAATGGGGAGTAGTGTATTAGGGGCTGTGGAATGATCAGACAAGGGAACTATGGACTTGGTTTTGGTGTCTGATGCCAGAGAAATTTGGTACGGGATGTCAGGTTTGGTGTTGGTGTGAACAAACACATTGGCAGAAATTCTGAGATTAAGTCTGACAACCAGAACTTTTAACATGGTTCTTAAACAGGATACAACAATCAAAACAAGAAGACCAGGGTCCAGTTCTGGGGATATGGGGATAACATTACAGGCACCAGGAAAAGTAACCAAAGTCCTTTCCTCAGATGTGGGTAAAGTATCAGCAGCAACCTCCTTGAGTGTAGGCGGAGCATCTGGGGCAGAGAATCAGCTATGAATCTCTTAGGAGAGGAGTGAGGCGTCAAGTCGTCTTGAAAGAGAAGTCTTGATAAGGCAATATACTGAATACCATCAAGATTACGTAACTGTCTTGCCTTTAATGTGTTGGCTTCAGCAGATCCAAGAACCTCCTGTGGCATAGGTTCATGCTGGACCAAACTGGAATGATCAGTGGGCTCTGGACACTCTGGATTTCGTATGACTGAGGGTGAGAAAGACAGTACTGCACTTTCTATATGATCAGGGAGAAAATGAACAACTGTACTTTCCTTTAGGTCTGGATCACAAACTGGAATGCCAGCGGGCTATGGAACACCAGCGGGCTCTGGAACTGAAGGTGAGAGAGAGAGCAGTAGTATTGGGATGATAATGAATAGAATGTAATATCTTACTTCCCTGTAGAGCTGGATCTTCGGTCCAAGCAGTAACATCACAGGCTCCTAGATCTTGGAGGGTGGCGTCATCACATCTGGACTGGACAGAGGTTTCCATTTTGGTACAATTGTCATTTTTCTTCGGGGTGCAGGTATCAGTCTAGGACAGGGTTCAGCTGGAACTATCTCTGGTATTTTGGGAGAGTAGACAGAGACTTCTACTCTAGGGCTGGTGCGCAGAGCTGGTACAGGTTTGTAGTGTTGTGGTTGGGCTCTACTAGGGCTGTAAGCCTGATCTTGCATGGAGGGCGCTACCTCGGAGACAGGAGAGGAGACATACAAAACTGGGGTGAGTGTATCAGGATAGGAAAATTGTAATAACTCACTTGCCTTTGAGAAAGGAGTAGGATGTCTGGCTGAGCGTGAAACATAAGTGTCTGGATCCAGAGAGAATTCTGGTTGAATGGTGTATTGCTGCTCCTCGCATGTAAAATTGACCTCTAGAAGTCCCATGAAATCTTCAAAAGATGTCCAAAAAGTAGGGCATAGGTCCTTGACCTCTAAGGCCCAGTAGTAAGCCTTGCCCACAAGGCGTGAATAAACAAAGTCAATCCTTTCCTCGTCAGAGGAAAAATCTTCATAATATGCCTCAAAAAAGTTCATTACCTCCTCACGAAATTTTTTGAAAATTTTCCATGTCTCCATCAAACTCACATGGGTCTGGAACATAAGATGCATCAGTATGCATTACTTCTGGCAGTAGTATATTATAAATATGGTTCTTTAGACATGTCTCATCAATATAAGGGTCGAACGCTACACAAAATGTATCCAAGAAGTCAAAGGCTGAAAAAAAGGACCTTGGGTCTACAAATATACCATAAGTCGGAGGCCCAATCCCAGGCATCATTCGTTAATCCATATAAGACCAGGGCTACCACTTTACACTCAGTATCAAAGTGGTTCCTTTCTTCATCCAAAACATATTGGCAATGGCGTATATAGGGCCAAAAGTCATCCTCAATCCCAAAATATGATTCTGGTAGAGGGTACACCAGTCTATTTTTGATCTTTTAAATATAATGAATATACTGATATATTCCTGCCATACTTTAACCACAGATTAAAACAGGCTAGACTACAGACAGAATAGAAACCAAAAAATTATCTAATAAACAATGAACCTGGTAAGGAGAACTGGGTACTAACCAAGTCATCAACCACTTCACAAAACCTAACAACAAGGCAAAGGAATGTCATTCAAAACCTTCCACAGGATGTACATCCAGAGACTGGGTACTACTGAGATGTATAAAAACCCTCTAACAACCAAAAAACATTTGCCACATCAAGTGAGTAAACTAGGAATGTTTGAATGCAAGAAGAACCCAAACCACTCATGAAAAAAGCAAGATCAGACAGGCAAAGTTCAAACAATAGGAGGTGACAGTAACACGACCATAAGTGGCAATACTTCACTAAACTCAGACTTACAATAACTCCTGCCAAATTCAGTAAAGGCTCTTCATTTTGTGAGGCTGACTCAGTCACATGGTGGCAGAATAAAGGAAGGGTGAAGGTGGAACGTAAAAGCTGAGTTTAATGAGGATAAAAAGGAACTAAATACAAGGCGGCACACAGGCTCAAACACAAGATAAAGAAAAAAGGTAGCACACTGGCTCAATAAACAAAAAGGTAGCGCACTGGCTCAATAAACAAAAAGGTAGCACACTGGCTCAATAAGCAAGAGTTAGCACAAGGCTAAAGACAAGGCTAAAGGCTAAGGACTGGGATAAAGGCTAAGGATGGGGATAAAGGCTAAGGACTGGGATAAAGGCTAAGGACTGGGATAAAGGTACCTGAAGGAGGGAGGCTCAGCAATGAAGAGCAGTGACTGGGAGTGGGGACCAAGCTTAAGTAGTGTGAGTAATCAGGAGGGTAACTGAGAACAGGTGAAGGGAGAGGAGTGATATGCGGATCAAGGAGGGTTCTGGGAAATGTAGTTCTAGGAGCTGGAGTTCAGTGACAATATGCAAAGAGGGGGGGCTGTTGGGAATTGTAGTACGCTGCTGGATGGTGTGGAACAGGGACAAATAATAGAGGAGAAGACACATGAGGGTAGACAAGGGGGGAAAGCCTGACAGTTAAAGATCCAAAATATCATAGGGGAGGGTCGTTGAAGTGCTCCCTGATCCTCTGATTTGTGGCATCATTACAATATTTTTAGTGGTCTGTTCTGCCTTTATTATTGCATATAATAATAATTTTGCCTTTATCCTTTATTTCCAGGGTGGATTACATGGTGGGCTGCCTTCACTGCCACTCTGTTGATGATACTTTTGATGTGCATATGCCCACAAAGAGATACTCTACTGACTGGCAGAGATACAAACTGCAAACTGACACAGTCTGTATTATGTAAATGTGTGTAAACTTTAAACAACAGCAATAGTCTGTTGTGTGTGTTTGCGAAGTGCAGGAACAGAATCTTCTGTGTGGTTGGCTTTGAGGCCCAGAGTATGAAAAGTAGGCAGGGCAAGAATGTCTTTATAAGGTATTTCAGAGAATAGCAGTCAGTTGTGGTCAGTCTGAATGTGTTTTTGTGTGTTTGATAAGCTGAGTATAGTACAGAGTTTAGGCCGAGTTGGTTATTTCAAAATGAAGTTTCTCTGTGTCCTGCTGGCTGGTGTCTTCTGTTGTTACGGTGAGTCCAGACATTTGCAGAAACCAGGAGCTTCTGACATATAAACTTATTATTCTTTATGTATGATTTCAAACAGAATGTACATCAAATATTAAAAATATTAGAAATATTAGCCGCATTAGTATGTTAGAGGTACACATTGAGACAACGCAAGTCATTTTGAAGCTATAATGTCCAAAACTCTTGTAAGATCTCAACAGAGCTCTTCAAACAAAAAACAAAACACTGAACATATCATCACTGTCAGAAACAAGTCTTGTATTTCCAAAATGGTAACTTTACAGGAGAAGGTAAAAACATCCTCATTTTCAATGGAAGTCAATGGAAAAAATAATTTATTTGAAGGAATATTGGAGCACTTTTCTTGTGCTGTTGATCATTAATTTTTCAGACAATGCAGAGCTTGGCTGGTCACTTCAAACAAAGCCAAAAAGTGAAAAGGTAAAAGTGAAGATTCACGGTTGGGTTCTAGTTAATTTACAGTTTGTGGTGTTAATGTGATAGAAGATATGATCAGTTTAGTGTTCTCTATTCCTTTCATCGATGGTGACATTGACCACAGTGTGACATCACCTAGTTTTAAATGTTTAGTTTTGAGTTTTCTGGATTTAAAATGTCTTAATTTTGTTTTTCTTCTAGGTTCCTGTGCAGACTTCTCTGTAACTCAGACTCCATCAAGACTCACAGTAAAGGACGGAGACTCTGTTCAGATAAACTGCTGCTGGAATAAAAACATACCTAGAGTGAAAGTGAGATGGTTTAAAGACATCAGCACTGAAATCAACCTGCGTGATAAATATACAGAAACCCAGAATGATGGCTGTTCAGTATTATCTATTAATAACGTCTGTAAGAATGATACAGGACTTTATATTTGTAAAGTCTTACAGGACATACCTGTACTGCTTAATGTACTGGGAAATGGAACACATGTAACAGTCCTGCCAAAAAAGGGTGAGTTTTTATTTTTACTTATTACATAAATATGGAATTTGTTCATCCAGAAATCATATTTACACTTATCTCAGAGGTAATTCATCAGTCAAGACATGTTTGAAGTCCAAATACAGCTTATTTAGTCTAGAACTAAGAAGCACTAGAACTCAATAGTCACCTAAATAACAATAGTTGTTAAAATGTCACCTAAACTTGTCTGAAGCCACTAAAATTTAACTAGATAATCATGAAGGTCTCATATAGGGACCAATGAATGTGGTTTAGGACAGTAACTGTACACTTTGTGTATTTTTGTTATTAATTATTCATATTTATGATAAAACAGCTATGTGCTAATGTGAATGTGTATATTTATATTTATCAGAGCAGTTACCTGCTAATTATAATATGTATATTTATATATTATAAAAAGTGAAAGGCTCTTGTTTAAACTCTTAGTTTATAGATGGAACTCAATGTACTGTTTCCATTGTCAGTTGTTTCATGATGGAACAACCAAATTGTTTTTAGTAACAAAGTGGAACTGAAGATAAAAAATATATTTATATATAATAATATAATAATATATAATATTAAATATTATTTCATTACATTTTTATAATTTTTATTATTATTTGCATGTGTATTATTACATCAGATTAGTACAAAACATTAAGATGCAATCATTCTATCAGATTACACAAATAAATAAATAATAAAAGTCATATTTGAATTTTTTTCATTAAACAAATATTTTATCTATTTTAATATCAGCTTGTAGTTCATTTATTTTCTGCTGCTGTGTTAGTTCATTAGTTAGTTCATTAGTTCAGCAATTCGGTAGATCTTTACTTCAAATCTAAAATAAAATAAATAACAAAATGTAAATAAATTAAATACATGTTGCCATATAATCTTCACTTTAAGCCTTAATTGATCAGCACTACAAACATCTAAGCCTGAATCTATTCATTACATCTGAAGCAGTTATGTTAATTACCTTGAGGAATAACCCTGCAGTGACCATCCACAATCTTCTTTTTTACTGATTTTTAGAAAAATAAAATCAAGGACTTATTATTATAATATTATAACTACTATACAATTATAAATAATATTATTAATTATTATTATTATTATTATTATTATTATTATTATTATTATTATTATTATTATTATTATTATGATTATTATTATTATATTTTTTATTTAACATTTATTGCTATGTGTTTGTATTTTTACAAACACAAAATTGCCATTGTTAACCTGAATTTTTCAGGCATCTCTAGTGGATACTGAATAATTCATAGTGGACAGAGAAATCATCATAATGGATATGTTTTATATATATTTTTATATTTATTTATTTTGTTCCCTATTGAAATATAGTAAAATTATACCTGTAAAAATTGCTTTAAAGAAGCAGTCAGTTATTTTGCCTCCAAAAAGGTTTTTGTGAGTACCACCAAAATATAAAACAAATTTTTTCCCCTACACAACACAACTCACATAAGATGGAGAATCAAACTGTAGTCTGGTTTATACTTCACAGAGTGGGTCCCCCACATGGGGCATACATGTATGAATTAGGTTTATGCTGCCATACATTTGTCAATGACAATTCCTATTTACAAGTTTGGAGGTTGTAGTTACAAATGAACAGTTGACAGGCAAATGTACAACTAAAAGTTTCCAGTATGTTACACTGTAAAATCACACAATCATCTATTCAGTGCAGTTGCAAGGATCTGCTACTCTCTGAAGTCATTTACTGTTCTGCTGTTATCAAAAGGAAGTTAAGCCTTTCCACTTTCTTTTTAATTAATTTTACACGTTCACCCACAGCTATATCTAGTATAATCTAGGGTCATATGTACTGACTATACTTATATAAAAATATGCTAAATACACTGCAAAATATAAGTAAGTGATGATAGATAATGCACATATAAGCAGACATTTCTTACTTTTAGGTAAATAATATCTCATTATGTTGGCAGATGATTTTGCAGTGTTTTTAATCATTTGTTTTGTATCACTAAAAAACAACACATTAGGAGTAAATAAACTAATCAGCCACAACATCAAAACCACTGAATATCATTCATTACATGATTACGCCTGTAGAACAGTGGTCAAGTTAGAACAGTGGTCATAAGAGATCAGAGCCACCTTAACAAGGACCCAACTGACTAGACTGGATCAGAACATCTCCAGAACAGCAGGTGTTGACTGGAGTTCTTGGCAGCTCTGGTGCAAAAGTACCTTTAATTTAAAAACTGTTAAAACTTTAAAGAGGTTCTCCACAGCTGAATTACAGCATTCTTCTTTAAAGAATCAGCCACATTCTTAAGAAAGATGGTTCTTCAAAGGTTCTTGAATAAAGAAAATGTTTATATATAGAACCGTGCATAATCAAAAGTTTATTTGCATGTTGAAAGGGTTGGTTGTACCACAGTCGGTTCTGCAATAAAGGTCATTGACAAAGGTTATATATATAGCATCAAAAAAGGGTCCTTCTATTATTACAAGCTTTATATAATAACAGTAGAAGAACATTTTTGTGCTAAGCTTTTTCAGAAAACTTCTATATAGAACCATCTACAGGACATTCTTCATCAGTCTGAAGAACCCTATCACCATACAAAGAAGCCTTTGGTTGTTTATTGGGTTCTTTGAGTGTTCATGATTATATATAACTATTTTATTTTCACAAGAACCTTTGAAGAACTATATTTTCATTGAGTGCATTGAAACGTTTCTTCATGAAACCAAAAGAGCTTCCTTATGGCATCATTCAAAGAAAAGGTTTTGCCCATTTAAATATTCTTCACACTCACAATCTCTAGAACCTTAAATGGATCAGTGCTGTTTGGTGGCAAAAGGGGAACCTACTAATATTAGACACATGGTTTTAATGTAGTGGCTGATATAATTTACTGTTGTAATTAGATTTGAAGACAAAGTTCAGGCTTAAATCTTCATTTATGATAACAAATGTAAGTGTGAGCTCAGGTTAGATGGTTCTTCAGGGGTTCTTTATTAAAGAAAATGGTTCTATGTAGAAGCTTGAACACTAAAATAACCCAGCATTATCATGTGCTGATAGGTTTTGTATTTTAGATGGTTCTATATAGAGGGTTCCTAAAACATTACAAGCTTGAAACTGTAACAATAACAGAACCTTTTTTTCATGCTATACAGAACCTTTTTTCAGAAAACCATCTACAACAGAAGAACGCTTTCACCATGTAAAAATGCCTTTAGTAATGTAAGGGGTTCTGTTGTTTGTGGTTCTATATATATTCATTGTCTTTACTAAAGAATCCTTGAAGAATCATTTTTATAAAGACTGTAGGATAAGGATTATTTACAGTGTCTTGCAAAAGTATTCACCCCCTTGTCATTTTATCTATTTTGTTACATTACAACCTGTATTTAAATGTTTTTATGCATCTGCAGAAATTGGTGAAGTTGGTAAAGTGAAATGAGAAAAATACATATAAAAAAACTGCAAATTGTCATGTACATATGTATTCACTCCCTTTGCTATGAAGCCCCTAAAAAGTTTTGGCACAACTAATTACCTTCAGAAGTCACAAACAAGATCTCCAAACAAGTAAAAGTTGTTGAGAAATACAAGTCAGGGTTGGGTTATAAAAAATATAAAAATCTCTGACAATCCTCTGGAGCACCATCTATTCCATTATCATCAAATGGAAAGAACATGGCACCACAACAAACCTGCCAAGAGAGGGCCACCTATCAAAACTGTCAAACTGGGCAAGGAGGGCATTATCTGTACATATGACCACAATAAGCTATACACTCCATAGAGCTGGGCTTTATGGTAGATGGGCCAGAAAAAAAAAAACATTACTTACAGACAAAAATAGAAAGGCTCATTTTGAGTTTGTCAAAAGGCATGTTGGAGACTACAAATGTATGGAGGAAGGTACTCTGGTCAGATGAGACCAAAATTTTACTTCTTGCCACCAAAAAAAGCGCTGTCTGGCGCAAAACCAACACACCTAATCACCCCAAGAACACCATCACAGTGAAACATGGTGGTGGCAGCATCATGTTCTGGGGATGTTTTTCAACAGGAGGGACTGAGAAACTGGCCTGAGTAGAGGGGAAGATGGATGGTGCTAAATACCGGAATATTCTTGAGCAAACTTTTTGGTCTGTCAGTGCTTTGAGACTGGGACGGAGGTTCATGTACCAACAGGACAATGACCCAAAGCATACTGCTAAAGCAACACTTGAGTGGTTTAAGGTGAAACATGTAAATGTATTCAAATGGCCGAGTCAAAGCCCAGACCTTAATCCAATTGAGAATCTGTGGTCAGATTTGAAGATTGCTGTTCACCAGCAGAAATCCTATGAATAGTTATGCACACTGATGTTTTCTGTTATTTTGTCCTTTTTATTGTTTGCTTCACAATAAAAAGAAAATCAAATGTTCAAAGTTGGAGGCATGATCTGTAAATGAAATGATGCAAATTCTCAAATAATCCATTTTAGTTCCAGGTTGTGAGGTAGCAAAACATAACAAAATACCAAGGGGGGTGAATACATTCACAAGACACTGTAAAGCTAGAGGATAAAATTATCCCAGTTACTGTAATGTAATGAATGCAGTGCACAAATGAATGCAACTCCCATACTTGGCCAGTGGGGGGTCTTTACTACTTTTTTTACTACTTTTACAACCTAATTTTGTAACAATTTTAACAGAACAATACACAACAAAGTCAACAGAAGATAAAACTCATAAATCATCTAGTTCAGAAGGTAAGTATGTGAATAATGATTTTGATATATTTTAAATAAATTAAAGCACTAAAAACATGTTTTAAATAAGTTAAATTACTAAAACATATTTTACATGAACTTTTATGTTAATGATCATTACTACCTGTTGTGTTAAACAGAACTCAACAAATCAAAGTCAAAAGATGGGGAATCTCACAAGTTACCCAGCACTGAAGGCAAGTCTTTTCTTTAGAAATCACATTTTACAACATTTATTCTACTTTAAAGAATTTAAGTCTTGGATTTGGTTTACTGATTAGTAAATCTGTCCAATGTGTCTCCAAAATAGTAAAAAAAAAACATTAATTTTAAGCATTTTTGGAGCATTTTTATATCTGACATTATATAGACAACTTAAATAATTGTATGTATTAATTGATGTATTTAGATATTCCAGAGGTTGCAGAGCAACTCAGCATGCGGTACAACATCATCATATATGTGTTACGGTGCCTTCCCTTCATAACTCTTCTGCTAGCAACGTGTTACCTGAACAGATTCCTTAAAAGAAGCTTCCGGGCAAAAGCAAGTGAGTGCCTACCTCTCAGCTACAATGCTACACTGTCACTGTACACTGTCTCACACTGCCGGGTTTCACTCTCAAACTGCCGAGTCTCACTCTCACACTGCACTGTCTCACTCTCACACTGTACAATCTCCCTCTCACAATGCCGGGACTCACTCTCACAAAAGAGTTTTACTTAAGTAAAAGTATTGATACTCGTGGTCAAAACTTACTCAACTACAAGTAAAAGTTACTCAGTCAGAACTTTACTCAAGTTAAAGTACTGAAGTACTTACTTTTGAAAATACTTTATTCAAAAGTGCAAATTATATTTTCTAATATCAGTACTTTGCTGTATTGATTTGAGTGCTTTTACAGAACCTTGTAACTTGCTGAAACCACCTGATGACATGTAGAACCACTCTGCAACAACAACAACAAAAAATCAGCATAAACATGCAATAAAAAGGACAACTATTTGTCATTTTTATATTTACCCCCCCCCAAATAAAATAAAATGAAATAAATAAAAAACAGGAGAGACTTTTCTCCTCACAAACAGTAACACCGGTATCTAAGAACTACCATATTTAACATAGAAGCTTACAAAACAGTGAAAGCT
This sequence comes from Crenuchus spilurus, assembly GCA_036984385.1. Lineage (NCBI taxonomy): Eukaryota > Metazoa > Chordata > Actinopteri > Characiformes > Crenuchidae > Crenuchus > Crenuchus spilurus. The sequence goes on from BRDA01009123.1 coordinate 40,379, forward strand.
CTGCACAGATGAATCTAGATCAGGGGTGGGCAATTAATTATGCCAAAGGGCATCATGAGAAATCGGAACAGTTTTAGAGGGCCAGATTTGGGGCCGGTGCTCCACATACGCAGATCACGCGCTGTGCGTGGGGCACCACATGACCCTTTTGTCTCAACCTCCCCTGTATACAGTATATATATTATCCCTTTATAAAAAAGTAAATGAAACATTTCAAATATATCCTGCTCTCGCACACACTTACTCTTCTTCTATTTAGTGGAGGGTGCATGCGCACTCAAATATTTCACACGCACTCGCAAATCTTTTTATGCTCTTGCGCTCGGAATTCACTGCAAAAACAGACACAAGTCATCCATCAGTTGTTCCTGCTGCTCTTTACATTAACTCCCATTAATCAAAAATGCATTACAGTTAAATAACAAATGATCAGAGAGACAGAGGCTTTTTCTAAATTATTTAGCATCATTACATGAGATCTCCAAATTATTATTTTTTTGCAAGGGTTACATGATGGTACATGATAAAGTACAGAACACTTTAACCATCACCATACTGATGAACCTACTTAGCTAATACACTGGCTGACAGAACCTTAGGGTCACTTCTACGTGAAGTGTGATTGCAACATAACAATATAACATATTACTAAATAAATAAATGTGTGTGTGTGTGTGTGTGTGTGTGTGTGTGTATTTAAGTAATTAATTGTTGACTCTGATGATCTTTCCACTCAATGAGAGTGTACAGGAGCAGCAAGAACAATGTTATTGGTCAAAACCCGTTACTGCTTTCTGATTGGCTGATGACGCAGGAACGTTTGAGTATGCATGCACTCTCCATTAAACCATATGAAAGCAGGATATATCTGAGTGTGCGTGAGCAGTTGTGTAGCAGAGCAAAGCTAATCTGATCTGTTTTCGGCCGCTGTTTGTATTCAGGCTGTAGCTCTGCTCCTGGGCCGATCAGAGACTCTCAAAACTCAATAAAAGAAATCAAATTAAAAGGTTTCTCTGCTTGGCTTTCTCTAACCTCTCCATTGCTGATTTCTGTTTGAATTAAAGCGGGAGCTCAAGTCGACGATGGCGTAATTCCAAATCCCAGGTGTGAGCGGAGACTGTGATTAGTTCCCCTTCTTGTGAGGAGCACAGTGTCTGACCAATTGCATTTCAGTAAAGAAAAATGGCAACTTCAGACTACAAAGCTATGCTGAGCCAAAAGGAACGAGTAACGGCAAGCTTCCTAGAAATGTAGTGAAGTCGAAATTACAATATTTGTCTTTGAAATGTAGTGGAGTGAAAGTCATAAGTTCACCAAAAAATAAATACTCAAGTAAAGTAAAAATACTCAAAAAATGTACTTAAGTACAGTACTCAAATAAATGGACTCCAATACTGTCCACCACTGCTCACAATGCATAGTCTCGCTCTCACACTGCAGTGTCTCACTCTCACAATGCCGGGTCTCAATCTCACACTGCAGGGTCTCGCTCTCACACTGCAGGGTTTCACTCTCACACTGCAGAATCTCGCTCTCACATTGCAGGATCTCACTCTCACACCGCAGGGTTTCACTCTCACACTGCAGAATCTCGCTCTCACATTGCAGGGTCTCACTCTCACACTGCAAAGTCTCGCTCTCACAATGCAGTGTCTCGCTCTCACACTGCAGGGTCTCACTCTCACACTGCAGTGTCTCACTTCCACAATGCAAAGTCTCACTCTCACACTGCAGGGTCTAACTCTCACAATGCAGAGTCTCGCTCTCACACTGCAGTGTCTCACTCTCGCAATACAGAGGCTCGCCCTCACACTGCAGTGTCTCACTCTCACGATGCAGAGGCTCGCTCTCACACTGCAGGGTCTCACTCTCCCAATGCAGAGTCTTGCTCTCACACTGCAGTGTCTCAGTCTCACAATGCAGAGGCTCACTCAAACACTGCAGGGTTTCGCTCTCACACTTCAGTGTCTCACTCTCACAATGCAGAGTGTCGCTCTCACACTGCAGGGTCTCACTTTCACAATGCAGAGGCTCGCTCTCACACTGCAGGGTGTCACTCTCACACTGCAGAGTCTTGCCCTCACACTGCAGGGTTTCACTCTCACACTGCAGAGTCTCGCTCTCACACTGCAGGGTCTCACTCTCACACTGCAGGATTTCACTCTCACATTCCAGGGTCTCACTCTCAGAATGCAGAGTCTCGCTCTCACACTGCAGGGTCTCAGTCTCACAATGCAGAGGCTTGCTCTCACACTGCAGGGTCTCACTCTCACAATGCTGGGTCTCACTCTCACAATGCAGAGTCTCACTCTCACACTACAGGATCTCACTCTCACAATGACGGGCCTTACTCTCACAATGCCGGGTCTCACTCTCACAACGCCAGGTCTCACTCTCACAATGCCGGTTCTCACTCTCACAATGTCAGGTCTCGCTTTCACACTGCAAGGTCTCGCTCTCACACTGCAAGGTCTCGCTCTCACACTGCAAGGTCTCGCTCTCACACTGCAGGGTCTCACTCTCACACTGCAGGGTCTCACTCTCACATTGCTGGGTCTCACTCTCACAATGCCGGATCTTGCTTTCACACTGCAGGTTCTCACTCTCACACTGTTAGGTCTTGCTCTCACAGAGTCTCGTGTCTTAGCCTGTGTACTTCTCAGGAGCACCCATGAGTTGTACTGAACATTTACAAGAGATGAGTAAAGACTAGTCTGCTTTAGCACTAGACCAAATTTCTAATAACAAACTCCCCTTCAGGACACATACAGGTTTACTGCAGTAGGTATTCAGTCCAGCTCCTGAAGGCCTAACCAATGGTAGAGCTCTCTTGCCTATAACCTACTTAAATCCCACCGGAGAAAAAAAAATTGTGTTACTGTTCAATCTAAACCTAAGGAAGAAATTAGTACTGTTAGAGCACAAAGTTTACAACACAATTTGAAAAATAAAAAGAAGATTAGGCATATTATTAGACAGACTGATCAGTTTGAAAAGATGGCATTAGTAGGTCTTTAATGTATGATCTGTAATGTATGATCTGTAAACATGGTTTATCACAACATCTGAGAAAACACTGTATTTTTATTTGTAAGGTTCTCGCAATGTTCTCAAAACAGAAGAGCAAGAACAAAAGCTGGAAGAGGGAGATGAAGGATCTGGTGAAAGACAAGAACTGGAAGAAAGCAATGAACAATCTGGGCAAGAAAGAAACTTGGAAGATGATGAAAGGGATAAAAGGACAGAAGAAAGGATGGAAGACAAGAAAGGTACAGAAGGAGAAGAGCAAGATGTGAAGATTGATAAATCTGGAGAGAGGAAAGAGAATGATGGCAGAAAAGAAATGAGGACGAAGAGTTATCACTTCCTCTGGTGATGGTGCAGTAGGTGAAATTAGATGTTGATAAAGTCTTGGAGAGTATTCTTCCTCTCCGAGATCAACCTTAAATGATTATACATCACAGAAGACACAGAAGAAATCTGAACTTTATTCTTTTTTAACCATTATTTGGAACACTTGTATGTTTAAGGTCATTATCTTGCTATATGACCCATGTTCTCTTGATTCTCAGCTCACAGACAGATGCCCTGATATTTTCCTTTAGAATTTGCTGGTACAATTAAAAATTCATTGCTTCATCAATGATGGAAAGCCATCCTGGCCCAGATACAGCAAACAATGATACTACCACCACTGTATTTCACAGATATGTTTCCCTTTCTCTATACATACCACTTCTCATTTAAACCAAAAAGATCAATTTTGGTCTTAAACATTGTTCCTATAGTCTCCTGACTTGTCTACATGATCTTTAGTAAACTAGATGGACAGAAATTTTCTTTTTGGAAATGAGCAGCGTTCTCCTTGTAACCCTGCCATGCACACCATTGTTGTTCTGTATTCTCCTGATGGTGTGCTCATGACATAATTTTGGGGTCTTTAGTGACATCATGGATTATTACACGCTTTGCTCTTGGAGTGATCTTTGTTGGTCGATCACTCCTGCGAAGGGTAACAATTATCCACATTTGTACATGATCTGTCTAGCTTTAGAGATGGTTTTGTAACCTTTTCCAGTCTGATGAGCATCAACAACTCTTGAGGTCCTCAGAAATCTGCTGTGATACACTTCCACAAAGATGTTGTGAAGATCAGACTAAAGGTGCACATACATCTGAGACTCACAGACATGTAATATTGGATCATTTTCCTCAATAAATAAATGATGATATTTCGTCTTGTTTTTATTCTTTATCTATTTTTTAGGACTGATGATATTTTTAGGTAATATATATATATATATATATATAAAAGCTGCTCTGCCCTGCCGCTTTCTGACGTCATTGTCCCCACCCCTCAAAACTATGTCTCACCATGTTTTGTGATTGTGCTCACCTGTTCCTCATGTATTCCTAGATTAGTTCCCCTATAAGTACTGCCTCCTTGTGTCTGTCTTTGTCGCTCATTGGATGTCATATCTGAATGTCACATGTTTCATGTCCTGATTATGTTTCGTGGCCTCGAGCACCTATAATAAACATGTATGTTGTGTAACTTTGAATCGCTGGTCCCTTCGGAAGCTGACAGAATGAGCGACCAACAACGGGGAGAGGCCTGCACCAGGAACGAGTGTGTGGAGCAGAGGATCCTGATTCACCGCGGTCGTTGGTGGTGGTGGTGAGTGAGGTTGTGGACCTCATCAGGCAACACCTTCTAACCTTCCCGCGGAGTTTCTGGACTCCTTTCAGCCCTATTGCACTCGCGACTGGTGCGACCCGTTCTCTCTCGGGCTCGGATGGAGAAGGCGACCGAGCCCACGAGGAAGCAGCCACAGAGGGGCTTTCCTTCTGCATCGGACGGCTCGTTCTCACGCCTGTCTAGCTCAAGGGTGGGCAATTAATTTTCCCATGAGCAGGGTGACCAGATCCGAGATGACAAAAAACCTCAGCAGGGTTTTTTTTTTTGCTTGAACATACATTTTATTATTATTATTATTATTAATTATTATTAATAAATATTGACAATGTATGATTTATAATTTTGTAATAATTACTATTTGCTATTAATAATATACTTATATATTAACTATGAGATTTATTATGAATAATAAAATTGTAAAATTAAATATTAATACATTATTACATATTCTTAAAAATAATGAACTGTCAAAAGCATGTACAATAAAATTATCAATAACCCTCAATTTACACATAATTATACCTCATTTTTGAGCAAACATATGCAGAAATTCTGAATTATTTTGATAATAGTTCAACTTAGAGGCATGTAAATAGATGGCATATCACAGACTGGTAGACACACACACACAGACTCAAATGTTAATGTTTATGAATTTTATTATTATACCTTTATTTTATGATTACTGATAATAATATAATGATGAAAATAAGTCTAGCTGACGTGACACAGACAGAACAAACGCGCACCATGTAAACAACTTATAGGTGAAAACGGACGCTGTTTGAGGGAGTGACAGCGGCAATGGCCAATCACATGTTAGCAAGAAACAGCAGAGCCAGTTAGTGAGCTTGTAGGCAGTCTACAGGGAAACCGGCTTAGATTTCTGCTGGGTCCTAACACCCAAGTACATTTATTATAGTGTAACATCTCACTCAAGTGAACCGAACAGAATAGGGGGAGGGCAAAACTAGTTTGTGAACGAAACACTTCTTGAGTAAAACAAAATCCTGGACGTTTGTGAAATTCTGCACGGACATGTTTTTTAAGTCTCAAAAAGAGGACGTCTAGTCACGCTACACATGAGGAATCAGAACAGTTTTAGAGGGCCAGACTCAGGGCTGGCACTCCGCATACGCAGATCATGCACTGTGCATGAGGCTCAAATGTTTCCCACGCTCGCAAATCTTTTTATGCTCTCGCACTCGGAATTCACTGAAAAAACACTTCCATAAGTCATCACCGATTGTTCCTGCTGCTCCTTTACGTTAAAAACTCACATTAGTCAAAAATGCATTACAGTTAAATAACAAACAATCAGAGAGACAGAAGTTTTTCCAAAATTATTTAGCATCATTACATGAGATATCACCAAATTATTATTTGTGAGGGTTAGATAGATGGCACATGATACAGTACAAATCACTTTAACCATCACCATACTGATGAAACGACTTAGCTAATACACTGTCTGACACATAGCTGACAGAAAATATGCAACCTAAGGGTCACTTCTAGGTGAAGTGTTATTGCAACATTACAATATAACATTTTACTAAATAAATAAATAATTGTGTGTGTGTGTGTGTGTGTGTGTGTGTGTGTGTGTGTGTGTGTGTGTGTGTGAGCATGTGCGTGTGTGTGTGTGTGTGTGTATTTAAGTAATTAATATCAGTACCTGACTGATGATCCATGGTGAAGCAAGCTACAGATGTGTCAATCACACCTTTCCCAACCAATGAGAATGTACAGGAGCAGCAGGAACAATATTATTGGTCAAAATCCATTACTGCTTTCTGATTGGCTGATGACACAGGTAGTTTGAGTGCGCACGCATACTCCACTAAACTGAAGAAGAGTAAGTTTGTGTGAAACAGGATGTATCTGAGTGTGCGCAAGTAGTTCTGTAGCAGAGCAAAGCCAGTCTGAGTGAGAGCAGAGTAAAAATGAGCGAGCACATGTATATTTTGCGTCAGAACAAAGGAAATGTGTTTTAGAGTGTGCTGGTGTGGTCCAGCCGCAGCCTTTGTTTTGTACACTCGTTTTCAGTTAAATGTTTCAGCTAACACTTTATGCTGTCCCAGGAACATGTTACAGTTGTGTTGTCCCTGGAACTTCTTTATTATTATTTTTGTTTTGTTGGAGCAGCATTTTTAATGATGTGTGTGCAGTATGAGGAGGCGACAGGGATCCAGTTTCCAGGAGTTTATTCAAGACAAACCAAAACAAGCACTGTGGCATGTTAACATGTTACACCTGTCTGATGTTAGTCACAGACCTGTGTGTGTTGATTATTCTCTGTCAGTGTGATTATTCTCATTATTTAAGCCCTTCTTGTGTTTGTGTCTTTTGTCTGTCATTCTGTGTTATTCTGAGTTTCTGTGTTAATGCTAAGCACAATGTTTTAGCTTTATTTATCCAGTAAGCTGGTTATTTTCTTATAATGTCCCAGGAATGTCATCCAATCTTGACCCGGGTACATCATACAATAGTTGTGTTGCCCCTGGAATTTTATTATTTTATGATATAACATTATTTATGAGTAGTTCCTGAACTTTCACTCTAAATATAAAATATACTACTCCTGGTATATCATAAAATTATGAGACTCCAGGGAATAATATAAATGTATGATCCCAGAACTAAATAAAGTGCTAGCTTGCTTAATGTATGCTTACAGCATTTTTGAAGGACACATTAAGCTTGATAACATATTATGTGTACAGCAAAGGTTTAGGTGGTGCCCCCTCCTCAAATGAGGCCCCATGCACAGTGCGTAGTCTGTGTTTGCAGAGCACTGGCCTTGGCTGAGGCCTTTCCCAGGCTGTGAGCCACTCCTGGCTAGGAACGGAGTGCTGAGACATCTTTCCCAGAGCTGGTTTACCAGAAATCAGAGAATCAGAATCAGAAAACTTTATTGTCATTATACAAGTACAACGAAATGAAGGCCCCAGCTATTTATTGCTGGGAGGGCAGCCATTTACGCCGCTCACCTAGAAGGAAGAAAACAGCATGAGAGGGGAAAGGGTAGGAGAAGAGAAAAAAAACATGCATATAACATAAAAAAACTCTTCTTCTTGCACACAAGCATACTTAGAGTCAGTGGTGTATAGCTTTGGATGGTGGTTGGAATCAGGGGAGAGGAAGAGGGGAAGACAGTCCCCATGGCAACCCACCCTAGTGAAGGTTTTGTGATACCACAGCAAGGTCAGCTGTGATAAGAAGGGAGCCAAAACAAAACATAGACATAATTTAATGTGAGCAAACCACCCAAATTTACTTAGGTCACTCTTTAGTCCATAAGATCTCCAAAATGTCCAGCTCATCTTTGCAGAACACCATCCTCACCGAGATGTTATCCAGCCTGGTGTTAATCACAGTCAATGTCAGTTCTGCCCCACAGATCAAATCAAAGTTGGGCGCCTCATAGGCCCAGACAAGCAAACCTAACACATTAATTTCTATGTAAACTATGATATTGCTTTATGCCAATTCAGCAAAATCTCGTACCAGTGTTCCGAATAGTGCGTCCTCTTTCCCTCCTCATGGAGAGTGCTGCTAGTCACACGAAGACACCACCTCTCCCATCCATTGCGTATATACAGCCGCAAACAGTCCATCAGGACAGACAGGCTCCCCCTAGCCCAGACTTCTCATAGAGAAGATGGTGACAATAGCATTTAGAGATCACTTAATCCAATCCATAATGTTTCTTTTATAGAGCAGTGCCAAAGAGAGTCTCTAGAGCATGAAAAAAATTAATAGGAGCCAAGCAGGGAGATAAGGGAGAGGTAGGAAAAAGTGTCCACCTTCCAAGAGAGCCAAGAGTGAAGAAGACAGTCCCTAAACAGTCTCATGCCCACCTGCTCCTGCTGAGGTTTTGCTTTCATTTTGGCCTGTGTCATCTTGTAGCAACTGGGTGACTGGACGTTTTTGTCCTTGACATGTTAACCCCACCAGTCAAAGGACAGGCACAACACTTGTTACCCCTTTCCTCTGGAAATGTTTACTTCATTGCTCCTCATCTCTAAGTACACTTCTGCTTTGAATTTTCTGCCCATTAAGAATAGGCGATATCCCACTTCTGATACCATTTTAATACAGGAGTACAGGGAGAGGACTCAGTGCCAGAGTAAGTTAAGAGGATGCTTTCTAGGACTAAATGTAAACACATAATACTCTTCTGGATGGCTTAAGGGAAAGACTTAAAAGGTGATTTTCAAAGAAATTATTATAATTTTTATATTATCATAATTATTATAGCACCGTTCTACAGTCTAACATGTGCTAGAGTCCCAACATTTGTAAATAATCCTAACATAATAAAACAAGATAACAAGATAAAGAACATAGGGGAGGGGTGCTGAAGTGCTCCCCAATCATCTGATTTATGATGTCGCCACAATATTTTGAGTAGAATATTTTGATTGTTCTGTTCTGCACATCTTGTTGCCTTTATTAGTTATTTCCTGTGTGGATTACATGGTGGGCTGCCTTCACCACCACTCCATTGGTGATACTGTTAGTGTGCATATGCCAACAAACTGGCACAGTCTGTAGTAACTAAAATGTGTGTAAACTAAAAATATTTAATAAAACAATAGATTTTAAAACTGTGAAACCATTAACATCACTTTGAATAATGAGAGTGCTGTGTGTGTGTGTGTGTGTGTGTGTGTGTGTGTGTGTGTGTGTGTGTGTGTGTGTGTGTGTGTGTGCAGGAACAGAATCTACTGTGTGGTTGGCTTTGAGGCCCAGAGTATGAAAAGTAGGCAGGGCAAGAATGTCTTTATAAGGTATTTCAGAGAATAGCAGTCAGTTGTGGTCAGTCTGAATGTGTTTTTTGTGTGTTTGATATGCTGAGTACACCAGTACAGAGTTTAGGCCGAGTTGGTTATTACAAAATGAGGTTTCTCTGTGTCCTGCTGGCTGGTGTCTTCTGTTGTTATGGTGAGTCCAGAAATTTACAGAAACCAGGAGCTTCTGACATATAAACTCTTTATTCTTTATGTATGATTTCAAACAGAAAGTACATCAAATATTAAAAATATTAGAAATATTATAAATATTAGCCACATTAGTATGTTAGAGGTGCACATTGAGACAACGCAAGTCATTTTGAAGCTATAATGTGTGAAACCCTTGTAAGATCTCAACAGAGTTAAAACAAAAAACAAAACACTGAACATATCATCACTATCAGAAACAAGTCTTGTATTTCCAAAATGGTAACTTTACAGGAGAAGGTAAAAACATCCTCATTTTCAATGGAAGTCAATGGAAAAATAATTTATTTGAAGGAATATTGGAGCACTTTTCTTGTGTTGTTGATCATTCATTTTTCAGACAATGCAGAACTTGGCTGGTCACTTCAAACAAAGCCAAAAAGTGAAAACCATAAAACACAGATTCACGGTTGGGTTCTAGTTAATTTGCAGGTTGTGGTGTTAATGTGCTAGAAGCTGTTATGAGTTTAGTGTTCTCTGTTCCTTTCATCAATGGTTAAATTCTGACCACAGCACCTATGACGGCTGGTGGAATATTCCATGAGATAGTAACTCTTATTAATGCTAAATAAAACAATTTCAGACATTTTGTGACATCACGTTGTTCTAATGTTTAGGTTTCAGTTTTCTGAATTTAAAATGTCTTCATTTTGTATTTCTTCTAGGTTCCTGTGCAGACTTCTCAGTAACTCAGACTCCATCAAGACTCACAGTAAAGGACGGAGACTCTGTTCAGATAAACTGCTGCTGGAATAAAAACATATCTGGAGTGAAAGTGAGATGGTCTAAAGACTGCACTGAAATGATCAGCACTGAAATCAACCTGCATGATAAATATACAGAAACCCAGAATCATAGCTGTTCAGTATTATCAATTAATAACGTCTGTAAGAATGATACAGGACTTTATATTTGTAAAGTCATACAGGACATACCTCTCCTGCTTACTGTACCGGGAAATGGAACAATTATAACATTTCCACAAAAAAAGGGTGAGTTTTTATTTTTACTTGTAAATTTTTACTTAGAAATCATATTTACACTTATCTCAGAGGTAGTCCATCAACCAAGACATGTTTGGAGTACAAATTCAGTTTATTTAGCTTTGGAAGCAGGAGAACTCAATAGTCACCTAAATAACAATTGTTAAAATGTCACCTAACCTTTTCTGAAGCCACTCACAGTTTAACAAGATAGTCATGAAAGTCTCATATAGGGACCAATGGATGTGGTTTAGGACACAGAAACTGTACACTTGTTATAGTGTATATTTGTTTTTAATGTGTACATTCAAATGTATTTATCATCAAGCTGCTATATGCTAATGCTAATGTGTATTTATTATAAAGTGGTTTTGATTAGGACTAATGTGTATCATGATTGAACAGTTATGTATTAATGCAAATAATATTAATAATAATAATAATAATAATAATAATAATAATAATAATAATAATAATAATATTACATTATCATACATAAATGCAGCTCAAAGTTCTTCAGAGTGGTAGATTTATATTTATCAGTGCAGATACATGCTAATATTAATGTGTATATTTATATTTTTTTATTATTAAAAGTTAAAGGCTCTTGTTTAAAATTATTTCTTAGGTGGAACCCAGTGGACTGGTTCTATTATCAGTTGTTTCAAATTCTTTTTAGTTACACAGTGGAACTGAAGATTTGTTCATCATAAATGTTTTTTATATTTTTAAAATAATTATTTACATATGTATTATTACAAACAATACAGTAATACCTTCAGATTACACAAATAAATAAATAATAAAATGTAAAGCATGTCCTAGCATTTAAAAATGTATTTGATCAAATTTTATGTAATCTTCAAAATGTAATTCACTGACTTCCTGCAGGTGTTTCTATCAGTTCAGCAGTTAAATTGTATTTCACAACTAAAATGACAAAGTGTAAGTAAATTAAATAAATGTTTTCATATTATCTTCACTTTAAGCCTTAATTGATCAGCATTACAAAGACTCATGATATAAAGATGAAGTAAACCTGAATCACAATTACATCACAATTTGTAAATTTAAATAAAATTTTATTTTATTTTTAGAAAAATAAAATCAAGGACTTATTAACTATTAAACTTTTTTTTTAATTAAGTAACTAACAAATTTAACATTTAATATTTTGTGTTAACTATATATTGCTAGTTATTATTATTATTATTATTATTATTATTATTATTATTATTTTCACATATTGAAAGATAGTAAAAAAAAATACTAAAAACTAAAAAATTGAAGATTTTTAAATCTTCTAAAGATCAGTTGTCTCTAATAGTATTGATTATGTGTGTCTGCACAGTAAATCTGCCAGTGCTAAATCAACACTATTAGAGTTAAATTAACACTGAGGGTGTCAAACTGTAACACTCTGATTTACTGTGTGATACTGTGTGATACACTTATCTACAAACATGTACATTAGCATACTTAGCAGCATGTTACACTGTGAAATCGCACAATAGTCTATTCAATGCAGTTGCAAGGATTTGTGACTTGGTGAAGTCATTTACCGTTCTGGCTTTTATCAACAGGAAGTTAAACTCTCCCACTTCCTCTCTAATTACAAACCGGATTCCAAAAAAGTTGGGACACTAAACAAATTGTGAATAAAAACTGAATGCAATGATGTGAAGATGGCAAATGTCAATATTT
>BRDA01009124.1:19000-32609 GCA_036984385.1 Crenuchus spilurus
CCCCCCCCCCCCCCCCCCCCCCCAAGATGAGCCTCGCTCTCTTCACGAGGCCAGCTGGAGGTCTGGAGCTGCTTTAAGAGCACGGTGCGCCGTGGACTGCCTTTATTCCCCGTTAAGTCGCAGCCTGAGAGGCTCCGTCAGCTCAACATCTCTGTTTGTGTGTATGTGTGTGTGCTTTCGGGAAATAGGGCTCGAAGCCTGGAGTCCAAGAGCAGCCGCAGAGCTCAACCAGACGAGCAAGAGCGAACAGATCCAAGCTCCATCATTTTCTCCAACTTCACCTCCACAACCAACTTTAGCATGATGTCGTATCTCAAGCAACCACCTTACACGGTGAACGGACTGAGTTTAACCACGTCCGGGATGGATCTCCTGCATCCATCCGTGGGATACCCAGGTGAGCATAAATCCAGAAAAAAAGTTCATCTGCTTCCGTTTATAACTGTGGAGTCTTTTAACTGATCTAAATGGATGGATTAGAAACTTCAGGGGTGTATTTAATGTTGTTTTTTTATTTAATCATTGGTATCAATTAATTAATTACTGACCTGGTGCTAATTCGCTGAAAATGCTGTCTAAATTATACTATATGATATATAGCATATGGTTGGCTTGTTTGCTTTTGTGTAAAACTGTACAAACAATGCTTGTAAACAATGTTAGAAGGTCGCCAGAGCTGCATGGTTCACCACTGATCTAAAAGTTCCTTAAAAGTTAAAAAGTGATTTAACATCTAAAGGAAAATAACTTGAATGATTTCACAAAATGATTATTTAGGATATATATTTGTAAAGCACTCATTTATCTGATCAAAATGTAAATTTAGTAAGAAATAGCGAAATGAGTCCGACAAGTTCCGCCATCTAATACACAAAAAATTTTTTTTATTTAGTTTTTAATTAATTCAGTTGTTCAGTATTTTAAAAACGTTTAGTTTACATGTGCTACCACCTGATTTCACGGGAAATAAAAGACGGTGACATTTAATAATCAAACACATATTTTTTTAATGATTTACTTTTAACGATGTTTCATTAAAAACGAGTTTTTTTTTGTTAAATGTGAATTAAGTTTGTAAACTTATTTACTTTGTAAACATGAGGACACAGCTGGGTAAATATGTATGTAGGGTTACAGTCTGTCACTGATGTTGACAGAATGGAGTTTTGTATGGTCGCCATTATGATTAGTGTGTTAATTTCAGTTTTTTTCATTTTTTTAATTAACCAGCTACTCCTCGAAAGCAGAGGCGGGAGAGGACGACGTTCACCCGCGCACAGTTAGACGTGCTTGAGGCGCTGTTCGCCAAGACGCGCTACCCGGACATCTTCATGCGCGAGGAGGTGGCGCTCAAGATCAACCTGCCGGAGTCCCGCGTGCAGGTCAGTATGAGCTCCGAAAATACAGAAAGTGTAAATATATGCGGAAATGTTTTTTTTAAATAAGTAAGACACAGTAAACCGTGTGTTTTTACTGGTTGATGGTTTGTTTGATTCTTGTTTGCCGCTAAAAACATAATAAGCGGGTTGTTTTGAATGCTGAAGATCTGAATGATCCTGATTAACGTGTCCTTTCTCCTTATTTCCCAGGTTTGGTTTAAAAACCGCAGGGCGAAGTGTCGCCAGCAGCAACAGCAACAGCAGAACGGCGGCCAAAATAAAGTGCGCCCGGCCAAGAAGAAAAGCTCCCCTGCGCGCGAGGCCAGCTCGGAGAGCGGCGCGAGCGGCGGCCAGTTCACGCCGCCCGCCAGCAGTACAGTGTCGGCAGTGCAAGCGGCCGCGTCCACTACCACAGCAGCGGCGCCCGTGTCCATCTGGAGCCCGGCGTCCATCTCTCCGCTGCCGGACGCGCTGTCCACGTCTTCGTCCTGCATGCAGCGCTCCTACCCGATGACCTACACGCAGGCGTCCGGCTACGGGCAGGGCTACGCGGGCTCAGCTTCTGCCTACTTCGGCGGCGTGGACTGCGGCTCTTACCTGGCGCCCATGCACCACCACCAGCTATCCGGCCCAGCCTCGGCTCTCAGCCCCATGGGCGGAGGCGGCGGAGGTGCAGTAAGCGGTCACCTGAACCAGGCAACGGCCACGCAGGGCTACGGCGCCTCAGGCCTGGGCTTCGGCTCTGGCACCGACTGCCTGGACTACAAGGAGCAGGCGTCCTCATGGAAGCTCAACTTCAACGCCGACTGCTTGGATTACAAAGATCAGACTTCGTCCTGGAAGTTTCAGGTGTTGTGAGAACGAGGGGCGTCCAAAAACAACACCGACGACAAAACACAGAGACACTAAAATAACAATAACAAAGACAAGATTACAGACATCGCAGACCTGCCATGCTTCCACACACATAAGACAAAAACACACTGAAAGTGTTCCGTGCTGCGTCAAACTAAGGTGGGTCACCGTGCCCTGACTCACGCGGTCATAAGGTCATTAAGAACAGTCTTAAGGGCGCATCAGGCGCATGCGCAAAGCTGTACGACCGCAAGGTGTCGGTGAAGGAAATAGTGAGTTTGTAATAACTTAGATCAGAGCCACGGAACAAAACCTCACCCGACAGAACAGAAGAAACTAAAAAACGACACCATCCTCCACATGAAAGGAGCCGATGTCCGGGTGAAGTGTTTGGAAAGGGCAGGTTCCTCTAAAGCCTCTCACTGCTCGCCGACCTGTTTCCGTGTTGGCAAGACGAGAGACACTTCCATCAGGACGATGAGCGGATGAGAAAGAGAGTGTGTGATAGAGAGTGTGTGTGCGTGTCTGTGAGTGTGTGTGTGTGTGTGTGAGAGAGAGAGTGCGTGCGCGCCCGCGCTGAACGCCCCCCGTGGCGACCTGGATGCACTACTTTATTTAAGAAAAACAAAAGTGTTTATAAGGAATCAATATGTAGTTTTTAAGAGACAATCAATGTGTGTCTTCTATAAATGGTACATATGTGTTTTTTTATCTGTGCTAGCCTTCGAAACTGTGATCTGTTGTAACTGTATGCAATTTGTGAGCTCCCTCGCGAACCTCGCGAAGACTCGGCTGTGATTTTAATAGATTTTTTCACGTTTTTTTTCTCTCCTCCTTTGAAGAGCCAGTACAGGCAAATGATATTAGTCACTGGAATTGATCAAAGCTTGGACCTCTACAAAGAGCAGTCTGCTATGGACACTGGAGAGCTGGGGCTCTGTGGACTGGCTCTCCACTGTTCTACAGAGTCCCATCGTCCACGACCTCCACCGTGGATCTTAAACTTGTCTGGAGTGCTAATGTGGTCCCACCATTGCAGAGAATATTAATAAAACGATTTCAGATCTGACTCGATATTTAAACGTATTCACTTTTGACTGCGTGGGTCGCACAAATGTTGGAATCGTGTGTGTGTGTGTGTGTGTGTTTAAAAGGTTGGAAGCTGATGTAAAACTAGGCTTGAATACTTCAGTAATTATACTTTTTGATACACCAAATTAAAGCTCAAATTTAAAATAAAGGGTAGAAAAAGTAAAATAGAACGAATTAGCAATCAGAACACCGGATCCGTTTTACACATTTGGGTAAATGTTTCAATTTTTTTTCAATTTTTGGGGGTAATTTATATTCACGTATTATGGTATTTTTAGTTGTCTAAAATGAATCCGTGATCCTTTAAGTTTGGTATAACGAATAATACATTGTAACGAATTATACATTAATTCGTTTTTAGTAGCGTTTTCATTGCCACCTTTCCACATCTGAGCACTGCTCAATGTTTGTTAATTACTTCTCTGTCAACAATCTCCATATTAAATTGCTCCATTTCCCACAGTCTTCCAGAGTTTACGGAGATTAAGTCTTTACCCCAAAAACGACTTTATGCTGTTATACTTTTAGCTAAATGAGGTTTCATTCTGCGGGACGTGTAAAAGTAAACACGTTTAATCGTAGTTACTGCCGCACTTCATTCAGGCCAACTTGTGCAGCCTGTGTCTGGATGTGAACTTTCTAATTGTTCTCCTACAAGTGCGGGGTGCAGTTCAGTGTATTTGAGTTGCGGCCGTCTTAGCCCGCGAGCTCTGCGCTCTTTTCTCTCGCGGCGCTGTGGCGGCAGGAATGCGCGCTAATCCGAGCCTCAAAGAGCAGAGCTGCTAATCCCGCTGCTTCACTCCGGCCTTTCCTCAGGCCAGGGGGCAGGAGGCAGGGAGCAGAGTGCAGGCCTCCTCCTCCTCTTCATCAGCTCCTTCATCATCATTTGCTTCTATTGCTGTGGCTTCACAGATGCCGCTGCGCAGCGAAAAGGACTGATTTATTCATCCCTCCGTCCAGTTTATCCTCCGGGTGAAACTGATAGACGCCCAATAAAGCTTCATGAATAAATAAACGTGGGGAAAATAGCGTGTATAAAAGTATATTCAGATAAAATAACACAACGTGCTAACACATTATGGCTATTTTTACTTTACTTTAAAGTTACAGGCTTTTGGTGTACTAAAATAAAACATTTCGTTTATTTTTTGTGTTATTTTCGTTAATCAAGCAGGATTTGAAAAGTCCTTTGGGAACAAAGCCACCCGCCGTCCTCGGCGGCTCAGTGGGGAACTCGGAGGCCTGCGCTGGGCTACAAAAACGGGTCAGAACCGCTCTGTTCTTAATTTCAGTCTAAATGCTCGAGTCGAGCCATAATTGCGGGAAGACGGCTGAGATTCGTCACGGCCTCGTTCAAAAACGCACAGCAGCTGAACATTCAATTAGCGCCCTTGACATTGCCAATAATCTCCTTTTATTCCCATCCTCAGTGAAGACGCCGTCATTAACAGAATGGCTAGAGATGATCGAAACATGTCCATGTTGACTGAAGGACATGGTTCGTTTTCTTCTATCAGAAAGCGCGAGACGAGAATAACGATCAATTCAATCTTTGCACGCAAGACACGCACAGGTCTCACGTGCCGACATGCGTGAGAAATATTCTCCCAGAGCGAGTTAAGATCTTCCTCAGTCCTGCCGCTCAAAAACGCCGGGAAGTCGTGAATAGAGACTTAACGTTCAAATGTAAATGTTAATTCATTCATGCATGCACGGTCTATTTAAAAGCTGGACAGTGAATGCAGTCTTAACCTAAAAAATGGAAACGAAGAGGGTCCCACAACAAAACAATACACAGCAGAACAAAGGCGTTTTTACTTGAAGCCAAATTGCACATGTTAATTGGCGTCTCCTTCTGCCACGAGGACAGTAAGCAGCTCTGTAAACAAAAAATGATGGTATAAATATTACACATAAACAGAATTTCGTAATCTAAACGTTGGCATACGTTTCTATTAAATGTTAATTTAGTGTATTTTTGGCATAAACCGTTTCCTTTTGGGATCCAAATATCTAAAGCATTCCTCTGCACATGCTAATGAAATCGTAATAAATTATGAAAACTATTTTCTTTGAAATCTTTAAACGATTATAAATATTAGGATACTGCTGTAAAATAATTTTATGTTAGAACGTTTATGGACAATTTGTTTGAATATATAAAGATATACAGAAAACAGATACAGTATATATATATTTACATATTTGTGCAAATGTATTCAGTTAATATCTAAATTTTTTCTCATTGATTATGTGCTTTCAAATATTGCTTTATACTATGATCCAATTATGTGTCTCAGTAATGTCATATGGAAAAGAGATCAGAACACAACTAAACAAAAGCTTCTACCTTCACAAAGTGAACTGGCTTATGAATTAGTGATGCCCATCCTGTCATAATTCTCCTTTAAACAGACATTACGGCAGCTTGGTGTCCATCAGGTTGAGTAAATATTCGGTCTATGTAGGTCAGCTGCGACAGTTACTGCCATTGTGATGAGACAGACAAGCAACAGTTAATTGAATTTTTCAGTGACAGTTAAGCGAAACTGTACCATCTCCCCTCCCCATCCAGAACTGAACCTCAGCAGACACAGCAGACTGAAGCAGAGGAGACACGGGTTTCGTTAAAGTAAGTATAACAGCGCCTTCAGTTCCCATGAGTCAAACGGTTACGTACAACTGCGTGAGAGTGTCACGTCAACACCTTGCTTTAAACCGGATGTTACAAAGCCTAATATTTCATCTGTTTTTTTTTTATTTATTTAAAGTTAATTCATCCTAAAATAGTCAGTAATAGATCACTGTTACCTTTGCATGACCTGATGTGAAAACAGAGAATTTTACTAAAAAATATTAGCCTATATTAGCTAAGCTAACGACTGTGCTGTTTGAGCTCTAATTGATTTATTGATACTTGACAGCGAGATGATGGGGGGAAAAAATCTTTGGACTGTTTTGTGCCATCATGGCTGGTTCTCTTTCGTCAAATCAAATTAGATTCACCTCGTTCAGGTTTCTTGATGTTAGCTACTCTTTCAATTAACTGAAAAATGAAACCATCCATGTACTAAAAACTAAACGAAGGGATTTGTACACACTGTATCTGAAGCGTCTGATTTTCCAGCAAAAATATAACATTTATAATTTTTTGCAAGGTTGCTGCACCTTTGTCCAATTAACATTGTCGTGTGAACGTTTGTCTCCTGACAACTTTGAGTTCATTTTTCCAGTGTACTATAGCGCTGTATAGAGTTTTGCTTTTTGATTAGATACATTTCAACGTTATAGGCATATTAAGTAAACGTCGTGAGAACGTTGGCATGTTTGCTGGCTGGTAGACTTCGGGACGCAGAAGTCTCGGCAGTGGACAACAGCCCGTTCTCACTTTTTAAACCCCAGTGCCTGACTTTGCTCAGCCACACAATGGGATTCTCAGGAGTTGTAACTCTGAACTTGTTGTTTTAAGAGTGCACAAGTCACCCTTAGATCAGACCTGTCCCGAACTAAGGGCCTCCATTCCTGCAGAGAGCATCTTTCTTTTTTAATTAAGGCCAACGCGGCCCTACAGTAACATGTGGGACGGGCAGACGCCGGGCTAATCCGCACCCCGCCCTGCCCAGTTCTGGACTCAACAATGTGCCTCTGTTCTTTAAGCTCTGCTGGACAGCCATCAGCCAGCCTGCTTTCTTGGTCCACACGACTACAAGTCCTCGAAAGATACAGAGACATGAGAGCAGTGCTGAGAGTAAACAGCTCACAACTACAGATCAACTCACTGCCTAATGATCATTAAACAGGTCGTGTCTTCCTTAGCAGCATGTATGTATTTACATGAGCTCACCAATTAATTAAGCATCAATTGTTTTTCATTCTTGGATATAAAAGTTATGATTTGGCTGGGTAGCTGTGTCATGTTCAGAAAAGACACAAACTGCAGTTCAAAGTGCATGAAGAGAGACAAGAGGCTCAAATAAATACAGAATATTAGCTTATAATCAAAAATAAATTAGCCATTGCATCTGACTGACAGTTGGATGGGTTTTATATTTAATATTATGACCCACTTTGACTTGTCAGATTTCATAATAACTTTAAAATAATTTTAAAAATATATTTTTTAGATTATATAAAAATCAGGGATTGTGTATCTTTTATGTTTAATGCTAGTCTTTCTTAGACAGACGTAACATAGCATAATGGAAGAGCAAGAAAAATGTGTTATGGATATTGAATGAACCACACTGAAGTTCACAGTACTGAAGATGCCTGTTTTATTTAATCTGACTGCAAATGCTGACACTGTTCTATATAAGTGCAATAAGTAATAATACAGAACCATCCCATCAAGACATCTATTACATTTATAGTGTTCTACCCTTAGGCTGTTGTTTTATCATCCTTACAATTTACACTAGAAATATTTTCAACATAATGCACATTATATCAATAGAATAACATTACTACTACTAATAATAATCAATTGAGCAGTAGGGTTATATGTTTGGCCATACTTATCCAGGCTAAGCTGACTATGTATTTTTTTTTGCACTACTTATTTAAGTTTGTGACATCATCAATGAATTTGGTAATCTTGTCAAAGATTAAATTAAAGGGGTTTTGTGCCCGTAATAACAGATTTAGATGTTTTAAAAATGAAGTCTAAAGGGATTGGGTTAAGCACACTAAAAAGCATGTGATTTTAATTTCTCCGACTGCTCACATAAATCTGTGGATTTGTGGAGATCCGATACTGATAATACAGTGCTAGCAGCTTGTCAGTTTGGATGGGTGATAATGTACAGGCCACACACCCTCACTCTCTCTCTCTCTCCCTCTCCCACACACACACACAATTTTGCATGATGACAGTCACCTGTAGCTTAATAAGTCAAGCGTTAATGGCCTGTCAGTCTCTTGTTTGAGAAAAGTGCAGCAGTAACTATTGGTAACACACCAAAGAGACCAATAAGCTTACTAGGCCATGCATGATTTCTGATAGGCCTTCACATAACCCCCTAGCAGAATAAATGTGAACAAGAAAAAAAACATGCCTCCTACCATTAGACAGAATGCTGTTTAGTTGGAATGGTGAAAAAATGCATAAGCTGCTTAAGAGGTCTCAACATATGCTGCACTGGAACTGCGTGTCATAGCTCCGTCCACTGGTCACTTAATACCTAGTTAGCTAATGCGCACCCAAGGTCTTCAGTGAGAGTCCATTTAGGCTCCCAGTGAGGCTATAAAACTCATGGATTATGTTGGATGGAACAGCTACACAACATCTAGCCTATTTCCTCCGTTAGAACATTAATGAAAAATCTCCATAAGGAGACAAATGGAAATACTTTCATAGAGGATTACTGGACTCTAATGGTGATTTTTTTTTCCTGCATGGATTCGAGAGTGGTAAGAGCAAAATGTAGTCTAATCCCAACTATGGACAAAAATTCCAAGAACTGGTATGGCGGTCAGCATGAACCATATTAAGTGACAAATACATGCTTTGTCACTTAAAAAACAAACAAACATTCAAATGAAAGCACTATTTCTTTCTGTGGAAATTTGACTTTCTAAAAAACAAACTAAAGTCTGCCAAAAATAACTAAAAATACCAAGTAAAAGATAAGCATTTAGAGGAACTACATCCAGCATCTATGAACATAACTGAATTTACTTAGGAATTTGTTAGGCACCACTATTTTGAGGAGGGTTCTTTGGGGTACTAAAGTGTGTGAACAACAGTAGAACAATCCAGACAGTGTCACCAACATTACAAATACATTAAATTTAGCCAAAAATGTAACTGAATAAAATGCTAATTTACTTTCACTTGAAAATACTCATGTAAGTATAAATCCAATAACCAACAGAGCCAATATAAGTATACCCACATCTGCACTGTACTACTATGCACTATCAACATATTAATATATTAACATATTTCCTCCTGTAATAATTGTTCATGTGTTATCACTTTCTCTAGGCAATCAGATGAGACAGTGAAGGAACAGCTCAGTGCCACCCTCCAGTGCAGGCCCACAGGGCTGCATGATTAGTCCAATTAGGCAGGTGCAGGAGAGGAGGTCTTACCAATCATTTACCTTTCTAACGACCTCTCTCTCACTCTTAATCTCCTGCAAACAAGATGCACTTGTGAGAAAATGTAACAGAGTGTGCAAATTAATTAGCTGAAACCGTGAGATTATAGCTTTGAGACTCCCCGGATGGACAGCGGTGGGCTAGGAACCTGGAAATTAGTGGAAATTAAGGATGAAAGTGTGGAGTTGCTGATGTGTGATGTGCTTGATTTTACCATGGTAATAAAGGCAGATTCTTTATGTCTTTGGCAAATGTCTGTTTTTATAGGCTCATGTGACCTCCTTAATAGAAAAATCACATGCAAATGAATAAAACACATCTAATCTATTGGTTACACTTTAATGTTGGGTACTATTCACAAGGCTACATGACAAATGACAAACCTACATTCTAAAAACTGGGTTGTTTCCTCAGATGCTGTGCTGAGCCTGTTTGGTCATTTTGTTGGGTTACTTTTCACAATGCTGGGTCCTTTTTTGGTACTTTTTGCAGTCCAGCAGCTGAGATAGTAACTGTGTTTCATGTTATCAATCAAGTCAATGGGTCAATTGTGAGTATAAATTAACAGCTTATTAGGACAGCATTAGTTAAAAGACTGAAGTAAGCAAATAATCTTCCTCAAAATATAAACACTTTACTAATTTGTGTTAAAGAGAACCATTTAAATTAAAGTAAAACTATACTGTAAACTGATGGAGGTCTGGTAGTATTCACAAATGTTAGTATATGTTTGTGTCCCTTCAAAAAAAAGAAAACATAAAGCAAAGTAAAAAGAAATCTGACAGTAGTTCAAGAAAGGAGTAAAAACAACCCAGCGATGGCTCAGAGTAACCCTATACAGGTGCATCTAAAAAATTTTTGAATGTCTTCAAAAAGTTAATTTATTTCAGTAATTCAATTCAAAAAGTGAAAACTTACATAGATTCATTACACACATAGTGAACTATTTCAAGTATTTATTTCTTTTAATGATGATGATTATGGCCTACAAGATTGCATTTCCTGTCCTCACAAATTCATCATCTATTTTTCTCCTCACTTCTCAGGTTCCAGTCTTAGAGTGTAATTAGTCCACAGGCTCCTAATTGTTGGGGATAAAAGGACAACCAACTCAAGAGAATACTTCGTTATCCTAATCAGATATGTGAAAATGGAGCACATGATCATGCAGGTAACAGCTGTCCAATCTCAGAGCCACTCAGCTTTACCTCAGGTGGAGGGTGACACAGGATATGATGGCAATTTGCAGACTTGTCAAAGATAATTTGCAGACAAAAAGGAAACGTCTTCAAATCAAAGCCAAATTTGGGAAAATCAGAATTTCCATATTTTGGGTCCCAACAGGAGGACATGTCCTAGAAAAAGAAGGCATGCTTTCCCAGACAAAAATGTTGCTCAAATTGTTTTTTGATGGCACAGGAGACTTATTTGAAAATCTCCTAAAATTATTTAGAACTAGCATGAGACCAAAAGTACGTAATGGGGTTCCACTTTGGTGAATAATGTTATTATTTTGGTAAATCTGAGCAAGGTATGACACCTTATTGAGATCTCTACTAAAACTCAAGAGGAGACATTAGACTACTTTGGTATATATCTGAGCAGCAGAAGACTTGAGCTAAAGGTTTGTTGTATTTTCATTTGATGTCATTTTTGACTAAGAGAAACTATTGAGAACTTCTTGCTGTGGGGCTACCCTAAAAAAACTGTTCCAACGCTTTCTAGGAGTTTGTTATTTCATCAATCATTTTACTCAGAAAATACTAACTGGTTAAAAGTGTCCATTTGTAAGTTTGAAGTCCTGGAACCACTAGTCTACATCTTGAAGTACCTGTCCTGTTTGAGAACTCAATCATGGTACCGTCTCAAGAAGCAAGAAGCCTTGGTGTGATTCTAGAAGACCAGCTATCATTTTTTACTCACCTCACAAACGTGACTCGGTCGTGCAGGTTCCTCCTCTGGTTTTCAATGGATCCAACCCTTTCTGACCCAGGATGCCAATTATGTGTTTGTTCAGTCTCTCTTAATCTCAAGACTTGACTACTGCAACTCACTCCTGGCTGGTCTTCCTACGACAGTCATCAAACCCCTGCAGCTGATCCAAAATGCAGCTGCTCGACTGGTCTTCAATCAACCCAAGTTCTCTCACTTCACTGGCTTCCTGTAGCTGCCTGCATCAGATTCAAAACACTGATGCTTGCATACAGAGCAAGAAATGTACATTTAAATGTAAATGAAGACAAAGAGGTAGAATATACACCAATCAGCCATAATATTAAATCTAATATATGACATGACTAATAAGCTGTTGGTCCCCCTCGCGCCACTAATACAGTTCTGAGCCATAATGGCATGGGCTCTGCAAAACTCTGTAGGTGTCCTGTGGTATCTGACATCACAACACAAATCAGATACTTTCCTGTAGGTTGTGAAGTAGAGCATCTGTGGATTGGACTTGTTGCTCCAGAACATCCCATAGATGCTTGAGCAGATTGAGCTCTGGGGAATTGGAGGCCACTGTTGGTACATACTGAACTACTGATTGGGAGCACTAGCTATAATTCAGATCTGTATTATTGCTTATTTTTCTCCAGAATCGTGTTGTCAATGAGAATCAAGTGTACATTTGCCATCTAATATATCCCAGACTAACACATAAACCACAGTTACAAAATAATCAGTGTTATTCACTTCATCTGTAAGCAGGATTCAGTGGATAAACAGTGGTAATTAGGAGAAATCAGAGGAGAAAAGACAGAGAAATGTGAATACGGTTAACTAAACACAGCAGACTTGCAGTCATCTAAACCATAATCTATTCACAGTCAACCTACACAGGTAACAGAACTTTTAAGATATGCAGACCCATTCCAAAAAATTAGAATATCATGGAAAAGTTGGTTAATTTCCATAATTCCTTTCAAAAAGTTAAACTTTCATAGATTATAGATTCAGGGCCCACAATTTAAATGATTTCAAGTATTTATTTGTTTATTTTCACATAATTTTGGCTTCCAGCTCATAAAACTCACGAAAACAGGATTTCAAAAAATTAGAATACTGTGGAGAAATCAGCCCAAACTACTTTCAATTTTTGCAGAAAAAAAGAAATTAGGATAACATCAAATCAATCAAAATAAGGTGCTTTCAAAACGATGTCAATCTTCAATATTTGGTTGGGTCTGTATTTACAGTAGCTGAAAAACAAAGAAAAACAAAAACCTGTATGTATATATATATAGTTTTATAAAAGTCTCACCACCATTAGAGTACATTCATGAAAAAGAGGAAGACACATAAGCATCATTAGACACTAGGATCCTCTCTCTATCTCTTCATCTTTTTCCACTGTTTATCCTTTTAATCAGTCACCGCTCATCATCTCTTGACCCACCTGTTCGGTGTACAGGCTGGTCACTGGAGACAGCGCGTGCCACACCAGCCGCTTGGCCACCGGTTATTATCCCACCCAGACAAAAGAGCTATTTAGGCTGGGTCGCACAGCCCCAGGGCAGGCAGTGGATCTTGTGGGGGCATAAAGGGGGGTAGAAGAGGGTATTATGGAGCAAATCTGGCAGAATTCAGACTAGCAGACTGGCCCGTATGAATGGCGTGCACTGCAGGCAGCTGGGTAGCAACTTGTTTGTGCATAATGCCGTGGTTGATGACGTGTGTTTACAGCCCAAGCCTTTGTAATGAGGGGATTCATAAATTCAAAGGAGCATTTTTGGACTCTTGCTATACATTACGGTAAAACAGGAATGGAAATATTCACACTGATGACTTCCACATTGTAGTAGACCTCTGAGGAATTTTGCCATTAGCAACCAGACAAATCCTACATCTAAAAAAAAGACACGGTTCTACTGTATGTCCCAAAACATATACACTGCTCAAAAAAATAAAGGGAACACTAAAATAACATCCTAGATCTCGATGAATAAAATATTCCAGTTGAAAATCTTTATTTATTACATAGCGGAATGCGTTGAAAACAAAATAACATAAAAATGATCAATGTAAATCAAAATTATTACCCCTTGGAGGTCTGGATTTGGAATCATATTCAAAATCTCATACCACCCTCAGACGAGTCTTGACAGTCTTTGGCTGAGGTACTCCCACCATACTCTAAAACTTATACTAAGGTTTAGGTCTGGAGGTTCCCCATTATTAAAACT
>BRDA01009127.1:0-18491 GCA_036984385.1 Crenuchus spilurus
TCACGGCACTCCATCACCTGGGAGCGAGAGGCCTTTTCACCAGGCCTGTGACTCTGGAACGTTCTGCGTAATGTTTAATGTTCAGACATGACCAGCGTGAAGCGGCTTCTGCAGAGAATGTCTACAGTTTAATCAACAGGTACTGTTTCTGTAGACTTTCTGCCTGTTCTTCAGTGGTCAGGACCCCCATGGAGCAGGTGGATCATTCTCAGTGACACTGGACCACTCGCTGGAGTCACTCTTACCCTCCGGGGCCAGTGGTGCACCACTGTTATGCTGTTCAGACACAATCAATGCAGATGCTCAGTACACTTCACTACAACAGCTCTATACCAGAGGTTCTTCAAGGAGCTTTAGTAAAAAATGGTTCTATATAGAACCATGAACATGTAGAGACAAAGCATTTTGACAGGGTTATTCATACTGATTAGGAATGTGCTGTATATGGTTCTAAATAGACACCTTTTGAAAATGGTTCTGTATAGCACCAAAAAGGGTCCCTCTATTATTACAAGCTTGACAGTGTAACTACAGCAGAACCCTTTTGGGGGCTTTCAAAAACACTTTCCTCATCAACCTGAAGAACTCTTTCAACATCCAAATAACCCTTTATCCACAAGAAGGGTTCTTTACTAAAGAACCCTTGAAGGACCATATTTTTAGGAGTGTAGAACATCCAATAGAGTTAGTGGTTTCTGAGATGCTGCCTCCACCATGTTTCACAGGTACCCAGGGGTGTCGTAGTGGGGGGAGTTACCAGGGCCCCAAGTGGGGTGAGGGCCCTTGACGAGTCTGGAATTTTATTTTCCTTTAAATATTAAAGGAAATAATATTTGATAATAGGGGTGAGGGGCCCTGGCACTGTTTGTCCATAGGGCCCAGAATTTGGTGCCACACCCCTGCAGGTACCCTATTATCATGGACATGTTCTTCGTTCATGATGATAGAGCTGACTGGTGTGCTCACTTATTTATAAAACAAACCCTGTCACATGACCTCCAAACCAGAAGTGGTCATAATGTATTGGTATGTCTGCCACCAGCTGGTCCAGAGGTTCTCTACACAGAGAAATGATGGACTACTGTCAGTATGTAGTGCACGTACATGGTCAGTGGAGCTAAAATGGACAGTGAGTGGAGAGTGTTAATGTTATAGCTGATCGGTGCAAAAGTTTAGTTACCCCGTACTATAGATGTACAGATTGTACAGTTTAGAGGTAAACGGGGTATAAAGTGACACATTTTCTTGCCAAATCTTTAACTTTAAGCTGAATTGAGAGCTTTCATATTAGCATGAATGCCGAGTTCTGCGTGAGATTATTCACCGTCCTCCTGCCGTCGGGTACTTCAGCACTGAGCCGACGAGTTTAAGGGCTTTAAATCGTCTCTGTTAAGAAAAGGTACAAAGAGTCTGGCTGAAGGTCAGGTTTTTATACATGCCACAGACAGAATCTAACACAAATTAAAGCCGGGCCTTAAAGTTTATAGCCCAGAGTACAGCTGCTCTTCACTACACAGCCACAGAGACCTGCCTGGCATTTTATAATAATGATTGTAAAATTACCCTGGGACTCGTTCTGCCTGGTAATAAAAGGCCGCTCTCGCAGAAAAGAAACGTTAATTAAGCTTTTAATTTAACAACTTGACAGTTCTGTGTAGCGTTTCACTGAGGTTACTGCATCACTCTGACCTTGAGAGGAAAAACAAAAACAAAAGCAATGACACGCCTCCTCCATGCCCCCCCATCCAAAAAACATGCCCATTAGCACTGGGCCAGTCTAATGCTAAATGCTAATTTTGTTCCACCAACAGCGATACCTCTGAGGTGCTGCTCAGGGACCGATTTAGTGAACAGTTTTAAGTACTAGAAGCTTGAAGGGTTCGAGGTGCGACCCAAGACTTGACCATTGCCATTAGGTAGGGAGGTGCTGGTCCATTTCTTTTTTTTGTATTGTATGTAAACATCAAGGTTTTGAATCTGATGTGAGCAGCTACAGGAAGCCAGTGAAGTGAACACAGCAGTGGAGTGATGTGAGAGAACTTTGGCTGATTGAAGACCAGCTGATCAGCTGCATTCTGGATCAGCTGCAGGTGCCTGATGATTCACATAGAAAGACCAGCCAGGAGCCAGTTGCAGTAGACAAGTCTTGAAATGACAAGAGACTGGACAAGCAGCTGGACAGCATCCTAGTTTAGAAAGGGTCAGTTCTGTCAAATGTTGAAGAGGAGGAACCTGCATGACCGAGACAAGTTTGTGATGTAAGTAGAAAACAATAACTGGTCATCCAGGATCATACCAAGACTGAGACAGAATGAAGATGAAGTTCTCATACAGGATAAACAGTTCAAGATGCAAACCAGTGGTTCAGGGAATGAATAGAAGCTCAGAATGTGTTAGGGTTAGGGTTGAGCTTCAGGTGGTGGGATGTCATCCATGCAGAGATGTCAGCCAAACATGCTGAGATGCAGCTGGACACCTGGAGTATTAGATGGAGAGAAGGACAACATGAGTTGACTGTGATCAGCATAACAGTGGTATGAAAATCCATGAGAAGAAATTGTTTCACCAAGAGAATGAGTGTAAAGTGAAAAAGAGGACCCAGTACTGAGCCTTGTGGGACACCAGTGGAGAGCCTGCATGGAGTGGATGTGGACCCTCTAAATGTTACCTGGTACGACTGTCCCTCTAAAGATGATCTGAACCACTCATGTACTGTCAGTGATCCTGAGGTTAGAGAGGATGGACAGGAGGATCTCAGGGTTTTACCATGTCAAAAGCTGCAGAAAGGTCAAGATGATATGTAATGAGGGGCACTAGATCCACATTATTGCTCATAAACAAAACTTAGCGATCTTAAAATGGTTGAATATTTCTTGTTTTGATCATATGTAGCTTA
Organism: Crenuchus spilurus; assembly: GCA_036984385.1. NCBI lineage: Eukaryota > Metazoa > Chordata > Actinopteri > Characiformes > Crenuchidae > Crenuchus > Crenuchus spilurus. The sequence continues at coordinate 2,897 of BRDA01009127.1, forward strand.
TTATACTGTAAGATTATTAGTGAATTAGACATACTGAGTAAATTGATTGAAGACAAGTTCAGTTGTGTTATAATAAGTTTTTCCTTCTCAAAATGAGAGATATTAAGTATTTAGAGTACATTTGATGAGTGTATCACACATGCTGACCCTACGTCAGTTCATGGTAAGACTTTGGTAAGACTTGTTGTTTATATTGATAGACGGTGATAACAGTGTCCCAGAAATAGCATCACAATGCTAAATGCTAATATGTGATGTGAGCAGGATGAGTCAGAGTGCTGTGGGGTGCTGATGAATGGTAAAACTGTGATTAGAATAGTACAGAACCGCTCCGATTAGTGTTGAGCTGCTTTTGTTTGCGTGTTGGTCGCCAGGCATTTGTTTATGCCTGCGTTCTCTCGGCAGGGCAGTACGTGGGTGTTCATAAAGACGCGCTCCATAAGTCTGCAGGCAAGAAGCGCTCCAACGAGACTCACAATGCCAAGCTCACAAAATGGTGCAATTTGCCATTTTATATAACAAGAGATTTATGTAAATGATACTTGTGTCATTTTTATGTAACAAGGAATAAATATGTAGATGTGCTGCTTTCTCTCCCCTCTTAACCCGTTCAGTTATTCAGATATTAAGACTTACAACATCAATGAATTATTCAGCAGCTATAATGAGACTCATCCGTAAGTTCTGTTACACCTTCTCCTGAATGATCTCCCAACCTTACAAAAATACAGTGGTACCGTCATAGTAGAGCATAAAAATGGTAAAAATGCACCAGTGATAAAAGACATACTAAAATGTGCTAATGATAAAAATGGATGAGGGGTTTTATTATAATGGTAGTATCAGGGTGGCAAAGGTGTCAAAAGTATTGACATTCATTAGTCAGGTAGAAGTATAGATACTAGGGTTTAAAAATACTTTTATAGAAGTTGAAGTATCAACTTAAGCTTTTTACTAAAGTAAAAGTACAAAAGTGCTGGTTTCAAAACTACTTAAAGTATAAAAGTAAAAGTAATGTAAGGAAAACAAAAGCCAAAACTTAGGCTGTGCCACAGGGGCATATAGTGCAGTACCCCACCCCCAAAATATTTTTTTTCTAAAAGCTGTAATGACTATAATGTTATATTAAAATGTTAATGTTGATTTTTTTTGGGATGTACTGGCTTTCTGTTTCAGCTGCATATTTGACCCTTAAAAATGAAAACATTTTAGTCATTTTAAATATATTAGTGACCATATATGTGTAGTACTGAGCTTACTGGAGAGTGACGAGACACGTGACGTGCAGGTAATACATTATACATAATAATAATAATAATAATAAGAATAATAAGAATAATAATAATACATTTTATTTATTATGCACTTTACATTTGCAAGCAAATCTCAAAGTGCTACAGATGGTTAAAAAAAGACATAGAACAGCATTTAGGTACAAAGGGAATAGTAATACATCACACATAAGAATAAAAACAATCAACACTAAAATAATAAAAAAAAACTAAAAAACACTAAACAGGTGTGATGGATGGCTTACCAATAGCCTATCAGAATGGTATGTTTATACTTATCATCCAACCAATCACATCCACTCTTTCTGGATGGCCAGTTTATCTGGAAAGGATGTTTTTAAAATGATGACAAACCAAAATGAAATATGTAGAAATAATGAGGCTGTGTTTAAAATGTAAGGAGTAGAAAATACAGATAACTGCATGAAAATATAAGTAAGTAGAAGTAAAAAGTCACCCAAAAATAATTACTCCAGTAAAGTATAAATAACAAAAATGTATACTTAAGTATAGTAACAAAGTATTTGTACTTGACACCTCTGCAGGGTGGTTTGGTGGTTAGCACACTCACCTCTCAGCGCTGAGGTCTTAGGTTCGAGTCCCCATCTGGGTGGAGTTTCCATGTTTTCCTCTGGGGTCTCCAGTTTCCTCCCACAGTCCAAAAACAATCTAATTGTCCGTGTGTGCACCCAGCGATGGATTGGCGCCCTGTCCTGGGCATAGTTGGGATAGTGTAATGCCCTGCACTGGGAGTAGGGGATTAACCACGACCCTCATAAGGATTAAGCGGGTGGGATTATGGATGGATGGTAGCATCATTGTAACATTTATAAGCCAAAGGAAATTAATCTTCAATGTCTTGTTTTATTTCAAATTAAGCAAGAAACATTTTGACAACTTAAAACTATTATTTGATATTTTTTGACATAAATTATGATATTTTATATAATATTTTTGGGATCAACTGTTTAAAATGTCGTTAATAAACTGTTAGTTTCACTGGAGCTACGAGACTGAAACACATAATGGAAACATTAAACCAGTTAGGATGCTAACCGCATGCTTAAATCATCACATGGTTCCCTCACAGTGTGTCAGGATCTTAAATAGTCTGGATTATGAGATTTAGACACTGTATGTGCTGTACTTTAGTCCAGGGCTCCCCAAGCTTTTTTTAGCCATGGGCTGATTATAAATCGACCATTTTAAAGTGGACCCGTCAGTCACAGCTGAATGTGGTCAGGACCCCCCACAGAGCAGGTGGATCATTCTCAGTGACACTGATGTGGTGGTGGTGTGTTAGAGAGGAGAGATACTGATGTTTTTAAACACCTCAGTGTCACTACTGGAGTGAAAATAGTGAAAAAACTGCCAACAGTGTCACCAATAAAGGATCAGGGGTGTCTGTCTCCAGTCCAGGAGGGTCGGTGTCCAGCACACTGCAGTTAAACCCGCTGAGGTGTGTTTAATCAGGAAGATCATCAAACTGTGCAGGAATCTGGCCCGTCAGGACTGAAGTTGGACACCCCTGGACTACAGGACCACCACAAACTGAGCCACTGTCTCACACTAACACACCACCACCACGTCAGAATGATCACCTGGTCCTGTGGGGGTCCTGAGTGTTGAGAAACAGGATGCGAGTATATAGAGATGTACTACTGTCAGTACATGGATAAGGAGTCTTGCCTGAAGTATCGCTTTAAAGATTTGGAGCCAAACGGCCGACCTGTGCTTGGCCCGGTCGAGGGGAAGCTGCCACTGAGCAGGATTTGTTTTCGCCTGTCCTGAGCAGCAGGGTGGACAGCAGGAAGGACACGGTGGAGGGAGGGGTACAGATCCGTTCCAGGGACATGCCGGAACACCAGGGGGCGCTGCTCTGGGGTTATGACTCACACACTGTGAGTAATACTACAGATCCTGGCCCGGTCCGGTGTCTTAATAGTCTTAACACTGGAGGTTATGTGAGCAGAACAACAGCAGTGTCTGATCTAATCTCTATAACACAACCATTCACAATAACACTGTCTACTCACTTAAAGGGACAGTCTGCAAAAATATATCATTTACATAGTCTAAGTTGCCAGGTTCTCAGTTTTTAAACCACTTTTACTTCTCTGAATGTGCAGGTGCGGGTGAATATTAAAAGTTTGCTGGCTGCTACTTTCAAAATGATAAAAGACAAGGTTATAATTATTTTATAAATTTTTAGCATTATTTAAAATAATGCTGCTAACAATGCGTCACAGTATAAATTACCATTTACAAAAGAATAAACTAAAATATAACATTTAAAAAGTAAGATTAAAAGAAGATTTAAAAGTAAGTACGCTGGTACACCTTTAATTAAAGGCTGATTTCAGCTTCTAAACACAAGGCAAATGTAATCTTTACAAATTATACTTTATGAATTAAGACGTACAAAGATAAGTTAGTAGAATTAAAAGGTAAACATAAGAGTTCAGAGGTAAATTAATATAAAATGTCAAAGAAAGAATAAAAATATAAAACAGTAACTGAAAACATTAAAACGGTGGGTTTAGACAGACTGGGGATTTTTCTGGTTCTGGCAACCCTGCACTTGTAGTGTAGTTCATTAGCTAAGGCCTTGTGTGATTGTTTCTGTTGTTTGTAGTCGTTAAACCTGGTCTTTTAGTGTTGACGTAAATGAAAAGTATCTCTTAAAGAGCCACAGAAAGTTCCAGGCCTGTTTCTGTCCTGCTGAAGATGCCCTCTTATGGCACAAGTCTGAGTTGGAAGATGAAGCTACATAAAGTCCCTTCGGTGCTGTGCAGCCTGAAATAAATAATTTCTAGAACTAAAAATCTAAAATAAGTGATAAAATATGAAGAATGAATAAAATGTACGTAAACTGTGCAGGAGAACATTTCTTAAAACTGATTTTAACTTATTTTACTTAGAAAAACAAATAGAAGTGAATGTAAACAGTAAACATGGGGTGCACTAACTTTTACATCAACATTATTAGAAATGACCGAACATTTCAGCACAGTCTGAGGTCAGTAAGTGATGTAAACATGCAGTTAGCATCAGGCTAGTCAGTGGGGTACTTGTTAGCTTTTAGCCTCGTAGCTGCAGTATAAAGTACAGAAGCAATCTTAGGGGGCCAAGCACTTGTAGTCTTATCTAATATATTTGGGATGAGGGTGTAATTGTGTGCCTGTGATTTTTGGCTGAACTGTCACTTTAATGGTATGGAGCGTCTCTGAAGTGCGGAAATTGGGAAGCGATAGTGGTGTCCAGCTGGTTTGGTGTATCTCAGCGTGTCATCATGTCAAAGCCGATAGTGCCGCTGGACGTGTCCAGAGATGAAATATTCACCAGCTGAGCTACAGCTCACTGTTTACACTCCAGCTATTCAGATACATTAAAGGAACAGTTCACTTAAACATCATATTTACACATTTCTCCACTTATCATGGACTCATTCAGCTGAGACAAGGTTGGAGTCCAAATGTAGCTTTTTTAGAGCTGCAAACACTAGAGCGTAATAGTCACCTGAGTACACAGTCAATGCTGGATGTTAATGAAGGTCTAGTGGGTGTGGTTTAGTGAACTAAAGATGAATAACAGCTACAACAGCAGCAGGGATTAATCAACACTCAAGGATTAATAATAATAATAATAATAATAATAATAATAATAATAATAATAATTAATAATAAGCCTCAGATTTGCTCATTTGTTTCTCTTGAGATAAAGACATCAATAATCTCAAATCTCGTCTTGATCTCAGTGAAGGAAAGAAAAATCAGAAAAATGTCATTTATATCTCAGCAGCTTCTCATAGACACAAATGAGACTATAGCTTAAGTCTCTTATTTGCTCAGATGTTTCACCAGAGAAACACCTCAGTAATCTCAAGTCTCCGTTTAGATTTTCTCAATAACGTCTCACATTAGGCTCAGATAATAACAGAATCTCAATATGAACTCAACCGTTTCTCCTCCAGGATTTGCTGTGAATTGCAGTTATATTTATTTATCTGGATGAGAAATATCCTGTCTCCTTTTTGTCTCATGGCATGTCTCATAAAGTCTCCCGAGCTGTTAAAGAGCAACATTTGAGCAATACAGCTTAATTGTACACAATAATCAAACAAAGACAGAATAAATTTCTCTATTTTATTAGATATTACTTCAACATCATTCGTTTGGCAAAGTGGCGTAAAAAACATAGTCGCTTTGATTTATCTAAATATTTTCATACATACTAGGTACCTTGCACGATTAAAAACAGGAACATATTTACATTTACATTAAATATTACATGAATTATAAATATTATTCATTTTTTACAACAATGTACAGATTCATAAAGCAATTTAAATTTAACTGCTGAAAAAATACATTGTGCATATACACAGTTTTCAGTAGTCGGGATCACACACACACACACACACACACACTGGTGAGAGATAGGATCCTGCTGGGTCTCTAAAACTACACTTACACTGTCACGCTTTACTAAAGGAACAGCTTCCAGAACCGGGACAAATGGACCAGATGAGCTAAAATCACCTGTTATCATCTAAAACATAGCTGAACTTTTCTGAAGCCGCAAAACATCTTCCTTTAACGTCTGTGAGTAAATCTGAGATTATTTTTATTCTCCAATCAATTCAGCTCTTAAAGTCATTTCCAGATCTGAGCGTAATGAGGCCATTAGCTTCCTCTGACATCGACTGGAACGGAGTGAATTACATCAGCGTCTGTGTTTTAATCCACATCGTCCAGCTCTTCAGTCACTGTGTGTACGTATATACAAACATCTAACCAATGTCTGCTGTCAGCCATCTCAAACCAAATCACACGTCTGAATAAACGTCAAGCGTCAAGCCTGAGGGTAACCACGTATATCCTATCTGAGGCCCGCTGACAGAAGGTCTACTCAGATAAAAGTCAAACAGGAGGAACATAGAACCTGTGCTATTGGTCAAGCTTAAACATCTGAGAGACTTTGGGCCAAACCGTAATGGCTAGATGACTGGGTCAGATTATCTTCAGGCTTATAGCGGATGCCAAGGTACTGGGCCCAGTCAATACAAGAGGATAACAAAGTTTATCCCATCTGGACCAAGCTAACAGAAAGTCTACTTGGGTTAAAGTCAAAGATGTTTGCAGGAGGAACATAGAACATGTAGTAATGGTCAAGTGTAAGCATCTGAAAGACTTTGGGCCAAACTGTGAAGACTGGATTGTTGTACTTTCAGGTTTGTGGGGTGTTCCAGTACCTACTGACAGTGATCTAAAGAGGAGCAACCCACCAGCTGACCACAAGGCACTGGGCCAAGATGGCAAAAGCTATCCTGTCTGGGCCGAACTAATAAGTCTATTGTGGTCCAAGTCACACAGATGTTCACAGGAGCAATGCAGAGCTTGTTATGGTTAAGTGTAAGTGACTTTGGGCCAAATTAGGATGGCTTGATGACTGGATCTGAGCATCTTCAAGCTTGTTTGGTACTCCAGTACCTACCGACAGTGGTCTAAAGAGGAACAAACCACCAGCCGGCCCCAAGGTGAAGGGCCCAGTCGATATGTACTGTAAAGGTACCAAAGTCTACCCCACCTAGGCCAAACCTACAGACCTGCCAACAAGATGCTGTGCCAACTCAATACATCAGTGTAACACAGGCTGTCTTATGTGAACTTAGAATATTTTGGCTCAATCAGTCATTAAACTGATTCATAAATCCTGATGGATTCTTAAGCTCCTCCAGTAACTCTTCTGACAATTTCAGAAGCTTGAATAAGTAAAGGAATCAGAAATATTTTGTATCTGATGCAACAAGGAGAAATGTTATCCATTAATGCAGTATGCAAAGAAAAAAAACTGCAGAAGAAGAAACATGTGCTCTTATCTCTTACATCCCACTGGTTATGATTACAGCTGTCCGCACCGCGTAAGCTTCTTCATACAACACGGAACATACAGAGTTATCGGCTTATTCGCTTGTAATGTTTTGTTGCACCGCATCAGCTGGTTCATTTTGAAGCCTGAATGAATAAGATCAGTCCCTAAAGACGTTTAGAAATCATCTGGATCAGATACTCACATCGGCGCATCAGTACATGTGCACTAAAAGAAGGAATTTCAGACCTCGATAATGATTTAGATACCGCTCAAAAACATGATGCAGACAGCTTTCGCCAGGGAGGAGGCACTGCTTTTCTGTTAATGTAACTCCGAGGGAAGAAAAACCCAAAAATGTCTCATTTATATCTCAGTGGTTTCTCCTAGATGACCACCAGATCAGAAGGAAACACATACAAGACTTTAGTTTGAGCTTCACATCTGCTCAAAAAGAAACATCCTTACATCTCCTGTTTGTTTTATTATCTCAAGGAAAGAAAAATCCCAAATAGCTCATTTATATCTCAGTAGTTTCTCACTGACAACAAGATGAGATGGAAAAACTGGTTTAAGCCTCAGATCAGCTCGGATGTCACCCCTGAGAAAAAGACCTCAGTAAGCTTATGTCTCCTCTTAAGTTTTAGTATCTCAGTCAAGGAAAGAAAAATTCAAAATTGCTCATTCATATCTCAGTAGTTTCTCCTAGATAACAACCAGATGAGATGGAAACACAAGACTAGCTTAAGCTTCAGATCTGCTCAGATGTTACTCCTGAGAAAAAGACTTCGGTAATCTCCTCTAAAGTGTCAGTGTCTCAGTTGAGAAATGAAAAATCCCAAATAGCTCATTTATATCTCAGCAGTGTCTCCTCTACAACAATGGGATGGGAATACAAACAAGACTTTAGCTAAAGCCTCAGATCTGCTCAGATGTTTCTCCTGAGAAAAATACCTTAGTAATCTTGAGTTTTATTAGCTCAATCAAATCTCAGATTTGCTCAGATGATAACACTCATTGTTTACCAAAAACAGGGATCTCAATATGAGCTGAACAGTTTCTCATCCAGGGCTAAACATAGCCTTGCTGTGAATGACTATTATAATGTTTATGTGAACCAGAAGTGTCTCATGTCTCCTTTTTGTCTCGTTTGGGCATTAAAAACCTTCCTCTGGCTGTAATGGCTGTATTATACCTGTTACTGTGTTGTGAAGTGATGGATAGAGCCTAATTAAGGTTGGCTTTCATGGTGATGTTAATATTCCTGCAGTCATTTTAATTTGCCTTGTTTGAATGAATCTTTCCAGCAGCTTTTACGGAAAGTCCTCAAAATCAAAAAACAGGTCACTTATGTTTTTTCACGCTTCGTTGTTTCTGTGCTTGCTTTCGTATAAAGCCCAATGAGCTGCAGCTGAGGTCAGTTTTAGTTAAATATGCAGCAGACTGCATTAAGCACACACTGGAGTCCAAACAGGATCTGCCTCGCTGAACATCTGCTGCACTGGGTTCTGCGCTATGGCATGAAAGAGGGACTTTTTGCTGTTTTTAACGGCATGTCCACACACGTTTTTGTATTCGCTGGTTTAATAGGAGCCTTTATAATACATTAGATAAGAGCTCATTTAGGGGCAGAAAAATGGACATAAGAACAGAAAATGAGCTGTGGGTGAACTTTAACGTCCAGAGATATAATCTACACTCTTTAAAATCAAGGTGCCACATAAAAGAACCACTTCTAGTTCCTTTTAGAATGTGTGAATGTGAAGAATCTTTACACTTGGTTCTAGAAAGAGCGACAGTCCGGTAAAGAATCTTAAACATATTCTTCACAATCACACATCTAGAAGTAGCCATTTAAAAGGTCCTTTAACGATCCAAAGTTGTCGTTCCTTTGCTTTTAAGAGTGTACTTCGGAAACACAGTGTCTGTTCTAACATTTAAACGATAACTCAGGTTCTGACTAAACATACAGAAAGCATCTCTGATGCTGCCCATCTCATGTCTCCTGGTTCTGTTGGAATAGCTCTTTAGGGATTTGATAAGAGCCCCACCAGTGATGTAAACCAGAAACAATAGTACAGAGCAGTCTCCCCCCATCCCCCAATGAATAAACAGCTTTATTTGTTACATATTTGCTTTTCTCAATAGTCTGCACTGTAAAATCAGCCTTTTTTATTCTGCGGTATAATCAGGGATTAGAAATGGTGGCAAAAACCCAAATAAACACTACAAATAAGTATGTTTCACCTAACATTACTGAGCACAGAAACACGGTATTGGCTAATATTGTTCTAATTTCCTTAAAAGATTTCAGGCCAGTTTAAAATGGAGATTTAGAGCTGGACGTTGAGTTTTGCTTACTCAAAGTGTTTCTTTACGTTGAATAGCAGTGACCGTTTCTGACCCCTGTTTATAAGAGAACTAGAAGAGAGGCTGAAGTGGGATGACAGCGGGATGGGGTTGCAGAACAGGCGTGAACGCCGCGGGCCGATGGAGTATTGGCGGAAAGACAGTAGGTGGACGAGGCAGGGCGTGAAACGTCACAGTTGTTGGGTGGAGAGTTGGTGGAGCCATTACAGACACTTGGGAAGGTGTGACAAAGGTGGGTGCAGCAGCAGGTGGACAGATTTCAGCCGCAAGAGGGAGGCGAGTGACAGGCACCACCTGAGGGAATATTGGAGGCTGTGGGGGCAGGAAAGTGGCATGGTGCTGAAGTATGGTGTGGCGAATAGTGATGGATCTAGAGGGCATGTGGACTGGGTGCAGGATTGGACTGGACACTTGGAGAGAAGCTCTAGGTAAGATGGGTTTAAGCTTAGTGGGAAAGACTTGCTGGTGCAGAACCTGTCGATGGGCATGCGCTTGCAGGAGGCAATGCCTTTCCAGGCTTTCTGTGTGGGCCTGGAAACACGGAGAGGCATGGAATTGGGTACTTCTGGGACACAGAACCTCGTCCTCATGAATGTGAAACCTCTGCATCTGCATCTGCGGGCTATGCTGACATGATTTATCATGACTGACTTTCTCTTTCTCTTCCTTTCGCAGGCTAAGCTCTTTCATGTCCAGCAGACCCTCTAGGCTGAGCCGCTCATCCTCCAGCAGGTGAAATCTCTGTGGCTGCACATGCTGTGGGCTGTGCTGACATGATTTATCATGACTGGTTCTCTCTGCCTTCTGTGGGACGAACTCTCTCACATCCAGAAGACAGACCTGAGCCGCTACGGCATACGTTTTACAATCCTTTGCAGTACCCTGCTCTGCTCTAGACAGGATCTTAGTGAGCTGTGTCGTGTTTGTCAGGATCTCTGCAGGCTTGGAGTCTCCCGCAGGTAGGGGATGAGTGCCCTTTCCGCTCTGAGCATTGATTTGAGTAGGGGAAGGGTTCGAGATCGGCTGGCAGCAGCTGTTATCCTCGGCTGTTTGACCCGGGGCGCTGCTAATGGAAGTCAGTATCTGACAATCAACCGCACCACTCTCTAAGTCATCAATACTGCATGAGATTTGGTCTGGCCCATTGGAGCTGTCACACACTGCTTTTAAATCATTCACCGTTGACTCCAGCATGGAGGGCCTGCTTTCCTCATTCAAAATGGCAACAGGATGTTCATTAGCACCGTGAAAGTGTCGAGAGGGGCTTTCAGCCAGCTTTTGCCTTTTTCTTGCATGTTTTGGACAAGACAAGTCTGAGCAATCGCTCGCACTGTCGGCTTCTGCCGAAGACTCGCAATAAATGCACTGCGTAAGATCTGACCACGGTTTGTCCTCGTGCTCACTGCGTGAGTCTCTGCGTCGTTTCTTCAATGCCTTTGCTTCACACAGATCCTCGGTGTCTCTCTCTGGAGAGTCTGGAGCCTCCAGCTTTAGGCTGCTGTGATCTGAAGATTCTCTCTCAGAGGGAGGTGTGTTGAGGCAGCTTGAGCCGTGTCCTGTTATGTCTCCCTCCCCTGCCGTCTCTCCTCTGTTTCCCAGCACCTTTTCGCTGCAGGCCCAAGGTTCATCAGAGCCTCCCGCTGAGCCGTTTATCCTGCCTGCCTGCTCCCCCTCCTTGGCAGGAGCGATGCTGTTGTCCTCAGCCTGATTTTGAGCTGATTGCTTTGACTTCTCTAATGGCTGCGCTTGCTGTGAAGTGGCGCCTCTAAATTGGCTATCAAGCTCTTCCCGGGTTTCTGCTCGTCTGTGGGATTTTGCGCATTTCTCCACGTCGCTCTCCCTTTGCTCCTCGCGCTCCTCCTCCCTCCTTCGTCTCCTTCTCTTGTGTCGCCGCTTGTGTCTCTTTTTGTGCTGACTCCTATAATGGCGCCTATCTCTAGCCCGTAATTTGTCCTCCGATTTCTTGCCAGCATGGGGCCAATCTTTGGAATGCCTGCATCTGCTGGGTGTTTTTGGCCTTGCGCTGTTCTCAGCGTCACTAGAATACTGATGGCACTTTTTGACCTTGCCGTCAGCTCCATGACCACATGTGGCCTCCTCTGTGTGCCTTTCCAAGCAAGAGGATTTCTGCAGGCTGCCGACAGAGCCGACAGACGACGATACCTCATCAAGTTTGGGTTCAGTCGCCTCCTGAGTGTCAGGGCACTTTTTGATCTGCGACCTTCTGAAGTCGAAATGAAGTGGGTTGCAGCTGAATGACAGGGAGGGCTCTGTTCTGGTAAAGGAAACCATTTCAGAAGGCCACTGGAAGATGGTTTTACTGTCCCTGCCGAGAACAGAGAAAAAAGGCTGGCTAGGCTTGGCGAAAGGGCTGAGAGTTTTTTTGGCAGCCACGTCTTCCTCTTTTCCTTGGCTTTGAAAGGAATCATTCTCAGGTGGCACATCAGAAGAAGTCTTTACTTGAGGGTCATTCACAGACGAGTCTTTCTCTTTGCTTTTGCTGCCCATCTCACAACCACTTTCAGTTTTTTGCTCAACCACAGTGCTCTCCACAGAGCTCTCAGAGTCCAGGATGGTTTCAGAGCTGCTGGGTAAGTGGGTAATAGGAGACATGGACGTGTCCTCTGAGTAAACGAGGAATGCACACAAATCTGAAGCCGCATGCTGGAGGCTGTCCACTTGAGCAGGCATATCCGGGCATCCTTGACTGCCCACATTGCTGCTTTCTGCAGTGCGAAGAAGCATTTCCTTGCAATTCACCTGCTTCCCCTCAGCCGGAGAGTCGGGCAGGTCAAGCTCCATGAATGGAACTTGGATCCTACTGCTTCGCTCCACCGTCCCCTCTTCAAGACCCTCGCAGAAAACGGCAGCTGAGGACTCCAGCTTCACTGAAGCTTTCTTCGGAAAGGAAAAGGAGAAGGCTATTTTACGCCTCAGCGCTTGCTTCTTGGCTGTTTTACCACCATATGACCATGTAGTCTGTTTGCAGCCACTCAGCTGGTTCTGTGCTCCAGGTTCCTGCCCCCCAGTGCTCTGGTTCTCCTCCTGTGGATCCCTGAAGTTGCCTTCCACAGCTACAGTGGTGGATTTGAACATCGGGCCACTCCCCGGAGCACTGTAGGATAAAGAACGAGCAGAGGAAGAAGAGGAAAAAAAATCACTGAAACATGAAACAGATAGAAATCCAACAACTTTAAGTGCACAGTGGGGATTACTCTGCTCTGATCTGGAAAATGAAAATAATATATAATAATGCATGAATGATTCACTATTATTTCACAATCATTTTAACATCTTAAGCTACAAGCGTGTTACTCAGTTTTTGCTCTTATTACTTATTATAATGTATAGATTATTTACAGAAAATAAAACCTGAGAATTTGATGAAGGATCCAAAAATAGTACACAGTGAATGTACATCCAGTTTATTATATAAGGACCCATCATGTCCTAATGTTCATTGATTTTTTTAAATAAAAGACTTTGATGCAGTATTTAAACATTATTACGGTTGCAAAACCTACTTTACTGTCAATATAAGGAAACTGTTTATCTTAAAATGTTATTTCAACACACGTATGTATTTTACATGTGAACACCCCACATATCTTCAGAATAAATACAAATAAAAATAAATACACTAAAAAACTATAAAGTTGTTCTGTAAAGGTAGCTGATATGTTGTGATCTAGACTGATGAAAAAAAATTGGTTCTCTTCAGTCATCACTGATTTGCTATTTGCATTTTAATGAAGTATTGATTAACCAAAGCAGGTATTGATTAATCAGAACCAACACAGCAGCATACAGAATGTTGCTAATTCTATTATTATTATTATTATTATTATTATTATTATTCCCTTATATATATATATATATATATATATATATATATTCTTGAGTTCCTGAAGTGACTGATTAGGAGATACAGTGGGTGCCCCACCATTGAACCTCTCGCCGCTGTTCTGCCAGCTCGTGCAGCCGTCGCAGAGCTCGCTCCTGCTTCCGCTCATCCTTCCTCGACTTAGAGGCCACATTTCGGGCGAACTCCCTCTGCTTCAGCTCCTTCAACCTCTGCAGGGGCACACACACACACACACACAGGATTAGTTCTGTAATTTCTTTTTATAATATCATTTTATATGTAGCGTAAAGTTGGGTTATGCATGTGATATATACACTAAAAGCATGTGTGTGTGTGTCCTTGTATTTCTCCCTGATGGGGACTAAAAGTTCTCATGATGTTAGGAGTGCATGTCAGAGGTGTGAACTGCATGTCAGATGTTAGTAACTGCAAGCGCAACATAACACATGGTAAACAAAAATGACTGACGTGTTAATCAGATTGAAAGGCGGATAAAACATTTTGGAGGGAAATCATGATAGATTTCTTTCATCATTCATGCATGAAAAGGTTAAAAGAGCAGAAGCGTTGACCTTTGGTTGATAAGGTTAAGTTTAGGGTTATTTTTACTCAGTATTACAAAAGAGAATGTAATGCCCTCACTAGTGTAGTATTACCAAAGTGTGTTTATGTGTATATACCAGGTTTATGCCACGTTGTGGGGACCAAAACCTGTTTAAATGCTCAGTTTGTGGGGACTTTTCTACAAAGCAGGTCCTTGCAAAATAAATGATAACATTTTAAAGGTGAAGCTATGTTTTGAGGTTAAGATTAGGGTTTTAAGGTATGAGTAAGTCTATGTAATGTCCCCACACTTCACAGAAACAAATCTACGTGTGTATATATATATATAATTTATTTCTATATTTCTGCATAAATATGAGCTAAAACATCATCAGATGTTCACACAAGTCCTAAAACTAGATAAAGAGAACCCAGTTAAACAAACGAGACACAAATATTAGACTTGCTCATTTATTTATTGAGGAAAATGATCCAATATGACATATACAGTTAATCTGAAGGTGAAATTAGAGTCAGGTCTTTTTAGTCAATGAGATGACAATCAGGTGTGAGTGGGCACCTGTTTTATTTAAAGAACAGGGTTCTGTCACAGTCTGCTCTTCACTACATGTTTGTGGAAGTGTATCATGTCACAAAGGAGATTTGTGAGGATCAGAAAAAGAGGTGTTGATGCTCATCAGACTGGAAAAGGTCACAAAACCATCTCTAAAGAGTTTGGACTCCACCAATCCACAGTCAGACTGTGTACAAATAGAGGAAATTAAAGACCATTGTTACCTCCACAGGAGTGTCGACCAACAAAGATCACTCCAAGCTGACTGAGCCCATCTGAGATAAGTGGAGAAATGTGTAAATATGATGTTTAAGTGAACTGTTCCTTTAATGTATCTGAATAGCTGGAGTGTAAACAGTGAGCTGTAGCTCAGCTGGTGAATATTTCATCTCTGGACACGTCCAGCGGCACTATCGGCTTTGACATGATGACACGCTGAGATACACCAAACCAGCTGGACACCACTATCGCTTCCCAATTTCCGCACTTCAGTGACAGTTCAGCCAAAAATCACAGGCACACAATTTCACGCTCATCCCAAATATATTAGATAAGACTACAAGTGCTTGGCCCCCTAAGATTGCTTCTGTACTTTATACTGCAGCCACGAGGCTAAAAGCTAACAAGTACCCCACTGATTAGCCT
The DNA here is from genome assembly GCA_036984385.1 of Crenuchus spilurus. Lineage (NCBI taxonomy): Eukaryota > Metazoa > Chordata > Actinopteri > Characiformes > Crenuchidae > Crenuchus > Crenuchus spilurus. The sequence continues at coordinate 18,057 of BRDA01009127.1, forward strand.
GATGCTAACTGCATGTTTACATCACTTACTGACCTCAGACTGTGCTGAGATGTTCGGTCATTTCTAATAATGTTGATGTAAAAGTTAGTGCACCCCATGTTTACTGTTTACTGTTTACATTCACTTCTATTGATTTTCTAAGTAAAATAAGTGAAAATCACAGTTTAAGGAATTTTAGGACAGAGTTTATGTTCATTTTAATCATTCTTCACATTTTATGACTTATTTTTTTCACAAAATGTTAAATTCATCTGTAGAAGATGTTAACTTCTCACTCTTAGTGTTTTTATACAGAAACTACCCGAAATAAATACAAAACGTTGGTATTTTTGTAAAATAACATATAATATACACACACATATATATATAATATTAATATATATATATATATATATATATATATATATATATATATATATATATATATATATATAT
>BRDA01009127.1:21119-44053 GCA_036984385.1 Crenuchus spilurus
AAATGTATGTCAATACACACGCCAAAACAAGTAAAGGTATGTCAAAACACACACCAGAACAAACAAATGTATGTCAAAACACACACCAGAACAAACACAAGACCACACACAAAACTGTATGGAAATGAACAAAACCGCACACATAACTGTATGTAAAGAAACACAACCGAACACAGAACTGTATGTAAACAAGCAAAAACACACACATAACTGTATGTAAACAAACAAAACCACACACAGAACTTTATGTAAACAAACAAAACCGCACACAGAACTGTATGTAAAGAAACACAACCGAACACATAACTGTATGTAAACAAATAAAACCACACACATAACTGTATGTTAACAAACAAGACCACACACAAAACTGTATGTAAACAAACAAAACCGCACACATAACTATGTACACAAACAAAATTGCACACAGAACTGTATGTAAACAAACAAAACCACAACACAGAATTGTATGTACACAAACAAAACTGCACACATAACTGTATGTAAACAAACAAAACCACACACATAACTGTATGTGAACAAACAAGACCACACAACAAAACTGTATGTAAACAAACAAGACCACACACAAAACTGTATGTAAACAAACAAAACCGCACAAAGAACTGTACGGAAACAAACAAAACTGCACACATAACTATGTACACAAACAAAATCACACACAGAACTGTATATAACTAAACAAAACCGCACAAAGAACTGTATGTAACTAAACAAAACCGCACACAGAACTGTATGCAAAAAAACAGAACCGCACACATAACTGGATGTAAACAAACAAAACCGCACACATAACTGTACATAACAACTGACAATGATATCCTTCCCCTCTCCCTCTCTCTCTCTTTCTCTGTTTGTGTGTGTAGGCAGGCTCTCTCGCCCCCCCTCTCTATTGTCCTCCTGTCTTACAGAAATAGTGAGCAGGTTGGCGTGCTGCTCTATTTTTATCTTCTCTCAGGTGTATTGTAGGAGCTGTTATTCATCGATTGTGAGTGTGTTCGGGGAGAAGAGCTGCAGAACGATCAGCTAATACAACTGACCCGTATTTCACACCAGTGGATGTGGTTACATCATTTCCAGCAGGATGGAGAAACCCCGCTTTAATGCTGCCACCACTGCACTCGTTCTCAGTGTTTAACCTTAAAACACAGACAGACTGGAGCAGTGCAGCAGCAGGGAGACACTGGATGACTACGTGAGATACAGGAAACACCGTCATATCTACTACAGAGAGAACTTACATTCATTTTCTCTAATTAACTAAATCATTAATAATAATTAATAATATACTTTAATGTAAAATCATCAAAAACAAGGAGTTCACTCAGAAATGATATTCATACATTTCTACACTTAGCTGTCATTAATCAGCTTCTGCAGAGCTGGAGCTGTGATACTAACAGTGTTAACAAACACTAGAACTCAGTAGTCACCTAAATAGCCCAAATATTTTGTTAAAATCATCTCTGAAGTCATGCCAACCTCATCCAGAGCTTAGTGAAGGTCTCACAGGTTAGTGGATGCAGTATGTGATGTCATTTTGCAGTACTGACTTGGCTATTTAGGTGATCATTGAGTTCTAGTGTTTGTTAGAAAGTCAGTTCCAGATAAGTGGAGAAATATGTAGTTAATTATAATTTAGGTGGAGGCTTAAGTTGGTGTTAAACTGGACATTTGAGCACATTCTAGAGAGCTAACTGATTAGATATGCTAATATGTGTATGATTTATCCTAATTGCTGATTAATTAGCTAGTCCACAACCTAGCTAGACAGTAGCTATGTAAATTAACTTTAGTGATCACACTTTAAGCCATTGAAAAGACCAACATTATCCGCGACATGACTATGACATTTTCTGTCAGATTTTATTTCAACAAATGTCTGCTTGGGTTCTCCACTTCCAAACAAATGTTAATTTACTTTCACTTTCTTCTTTTTATTTGGGAGGATGCTGTGAAGATCCCTGGTAATGCACCTGAACACTTTATAATGCATTTATTTGATTAATAAACTCCCCAAAACAAATCAATAAAGATGAGTCAGCTTGTGTGCTTTAGGTGGTAGTAATATACATGCATGTAATTACATATTTGCACCAGAGATGGCGCCAAATCCCAAACATATGAATAGACATTTATTTGAATATAAAAGGTACAAAACTAGAAAACTGCCTCTACTAAAATAGCTGTAAGGTGAGCTGCTGTGCGGGTGTTAAGGTGGAGCACTCAGTGACTTTGTGGAGGTTTAGTTTAGTTTGGCATTGACGGTAACAGAGACAGAGTGTTGTTGTGTCTTGGGGGTGAGCGTGAAGAGTGTCCAGAACTCCATTACTCCCAACACTCACTCACACACTGACAGAGATGGAGACATGCTCCAGCTCCTCACCCTCATCCATCACACACACACACACACACACACACACACACACACACACACACACACACACACACACACACACACACACACACACACACACACACACTATTGCTGAGGTCACTACTAGTTACAAATTACTTATTCAGTAAAACTGTAATGGGATTACTTTACTCATTACTTCTTGTAAAAAAATAATCTCATTCCTCATCACTTCTGCTCTGCGCTAAGAGGATGCTGCCCTACTGTAAAGTTTACAGGCTGTCCCTGAACAAGCTGTTTAGACCCAAAAAATGCATATTTATTAACATTGTTCTTTTACAGATAGACAATGACTATAAATATAATAATAATGATAATAATAAAAAATAAATAAAATAATAATAATAATAATAATAATAATAATAATAATAATAATAATAATAATAATAATTTTTATTTTTATATTATTATTATTATTATTATTATTATTATTATTATTTTTATTTTATTTGGAAGCACCTTTAATAATAACCAAGGACACAGTACGGTGCTGTAGCCAATAAACAATAAACACAGAACAATAAAAGCAAAGAATCACAAACAAAACAAGCAGTCACATGTAAAAGGTAAGAGGATAAATAATGTTAAACCAAACATCCAAAGTACTCCAAGTCCATCAACTTAGTGTGAGGAAAGGTAATCTGAAAGGTCTTCGGCTGTGTTCTGAATGTAGAGGTGGTCGTACGGAGATGCAGTGCAATAGTGTTTCAAAGTTTAGGACCTGCCACAGTAAAATCTCCAAAACTCCAAATCTCCAAAAGAGGACCTGAGAGAGCGTGAGGGTGTGTACCTATGAAGAAGATCAGAAAAGCCATGCAGGAATGTAAACACCAGGCTGAGTATGATGCTGTATATGATAATGTACAGGGAGCAAGTGCAGATGTTTTAAAATGCAGGCTACGGGTTCCAGTAATTTAGTGCGTAAGACGACCCTGGCAGCTGCGTTCTGGACATACTGCAGTTTTTTTTCTGGGCACAGGTGAGAAGACCCACAAGGACAGAATTGCAGTAGTCAAGCCTCAACATAATAAAAGCATGAATAAGGACTTCTGTAAGTCTAGCAATGTTTTTGAAACAAGAAGGAAATAAAAAGTTTTAGTTCTGTTTTTTATGTGTCGATCAAAAAATAACGTAGAGTCTAGAATGATGCCAAGATTCCTGACGTGTGGCGCAGAAGATATAATAAAATCAGAAATGGACACGGTGGGGTGTCTAATTTTCTTTAGGGTGGCTGGGGATGCAATCACTATTGCCTCTGAACCACCTTGTGAACCACAGCAACTGCCTAGCAACACCTCAACAACCACCTTTTGAACCATAGCAACTTTCTAGCAACAACATAGCAACTGCCTAGCAACACCTTATCAACCACACTGGAGGCCACAGGAACTGCCTAGCAACACCACAGCAACCACCTAGTAAAACATAGCAGCTGCCTAGCAACACATTACCAACCATCTTTTAAACCATAACAGCCACACAGGAGACTACAGAAACCGCCTAGCAACACCATAACAACCACCCTGTAAACTATAACAACTGCCATGCAACACCATAGCAACTACATTTAAAACCATAGCAACTGCCTAGCAACACATCAACATCCAACTTGTAAACCTTAGCAACTGCAAAACAACTCCTTACCAAACACCTTGTCAACCACAGCAACTGCTTAACAATACCACAGTATTGTTACCACAGTACCACCTATTGACACAATACTAACCACCAAGACACACTTTAATATCCACCCAGCAACACAGTAGAAAAAACTCCACCCCTCAAACTCAACTGACCAATCAATGTGGAGGATCTTAACTCCACTCAATATGGAGGCTGCTTTTATATTCTTACTTTTCTTTTTTATTCTCTGTTGTTTTATTTATACAGTGTGTCCCATTTGCTTCTTTACTCAAATCACGGTGAATAACTTTAATTAAAAAATATTAATATGGTGATGAAATTTGTATTTAATTAACCTCAGTCTGTGTGAGGTTGATGTTACAGTATGTGAGGAAAATGTCCCAGCATGCAGTTTTTTTTTCTCCTGATCAGGTAGTGACGTGGACTGCATGGAGTATTGTGTGTCTTCTGAATGGAGTGTGTTATCTATGCACTTCCTCCTGTACTGTGCACTGATACATTAGACATGGATCTCGGCACAGTTCTCAGGGTGAAATAACCAACACCCAGTGCTGTGTCCACGAGGAGAACTGAGGACTTTTATGTTTCACTGGAGCAGCAGGCGACCAATGGAGATGGCTGCATGGGCGCCGGCCTCCACTCCTACAGCCGCGGGTATTAGTCATCAGACATTAACACCCGTCTACCTAAGTCTTTTTCCCACAGACTGAAGTTTATTTAACCCAAATTTCATCTTCATTAACATTACAGTTATTCATGCTCCTTTGGGTAAAGAAGCAAATGGGATGCGTTCATGTTCACTTGTCAGTCAAATGTTGTAGCCCCGCCCCCACCAGATGCTCCCAGCTTGTTTATAAAGGCCACGTCTGAGAAATGATTGTGATTTTGAGTAGTTTAATCTGTGCCAGCGGTGCTGAGGTGGAGCAGAAATACAGATGAGGTGGAGCTCATCTGTATGAATATGAGTGTGTGAAAGGCAAAGCCTGGGGTCCTGGTTTTTTTTTGTCCTAATCCCTTCATTTCACTCCTGTTGCAGTGCTCGATAGTGTGTCTGCAAGTCGATAGATCAGTGAGTGTGTTATTGACGACCTGCTGGGCTTCAGAGACGGCTGTGTATGTGTGTGTGTGTGTGTGTGTGTGTGTGTGTGTGGGGTGGGGTCAGTGTCGATATCAAACTGGAATTAAAGCTTTAACTCACTATTAAAGGTTACTGTGATATTTCTGAACCAAAACAAACACGGCGTTCGTGATTCTGCACATAAGCTGCTCTGTGTCTGTGGTGTAGAATATAAGATGTAGGATGTAGGATGTAGGGTATATTTTGAAGGTTTCCTCTGAAACCTCATTTTTGGGAGCTCTTTTTTTTTGCTCATAAAACATGTCACATTTTTCTGAATCACACTGCATAGAATTACCCACATGTCTGAGTGAATTACATTACCGGCGGGACTGAGCGCATTCAAACAGAAGTATGCTCGCCGAGGGGCTTGGAGAGGAGTCTCTTTTCATTACAGCGCCGCCGAGTCGAGCCACATTTCAGCTTTATAAATGTGCAGCACTCGAGAATGGGTCAGGAAAGCTTAGACTGCATCAGTACTCACTTACTCACCAAGCAGTCAGAGCAGGAAAACAACAACAACAACAACAACAACAGCTTTCAACTGTCCTGTCTGCCTGTGATCTATAGCGCTTCTGCTTCATACAGTACAAACACCTGGACTAACCTGGCCAAACGCTCTCCTGGTAGCCCAACACTACTCTCAGTGGCCTCAACACCACCGTGGAGTGACACTGACTTTGTATCAGAAAAGTCTCAATTTAACCCAAATTAAGTCAACATTTGGTTCAGTTGGTTGGCTAAAGTTTGGTCAGTTTTGCCCAAACTTGGGAATGAACTTCAGATATTTAACATGGTAGGATGTATTTGTGCCACAAGCTTTCACCCACTACACTTAAGGGTGGCACAGTGGCACGTTCGCCTCTCAGCGCTGAGGTCTTGGATTCGGCTCCCCAGCTGGGTGGAGTTTCCATGTTCTCCCAGTGTCTGTGTGGGTTTCCTCCCACAGTCCAAAAACATGGAGATCAGCTGAATTGGATACTCTAAAGCTACGCTGGTGTGTTTGTGTGTGAATGTGTGTATGTATGAATGCCCAGATATGGTTGGCACTCTGTCTTGGGTGAGCCCCCTAGTGCTCGATACAGTCCTCCAGGTGGACGGTTGTAATAATATACATGTTGTAGAAGATGTTAAATACATCAATAAATACACGGAGGCACTAATTCTGTCTGTGGTAAAAATATGTAGAAATACTTTTTTAATGCTAATCTCATAATGAGATTATAAAAATAAGATGTAGTTAATCTGATATGTCAAATGCAGTGAAATTATTCCTGATATTTTTAGCCATTTTCTCTAAGTTACTCCATTAGTACTTAATTTTAACTGTTTTAAGAAATATTTACTGAAAACAGGTTAGAAAAATTCAATTATAATAAATAAAATGACAGAAAGCATAAAAGGTCTAGAAACAGGTTGAATAATCTGTAATAGAAATATTAGCCATATTAATTAGCTATATTGATTGTCATGATTGATCTTATGCTGAGTTTACAGAACTTTCTATGCTCAGTTAATTGTGATTAGTGGTGTTATCTGGGACAGTCAGTTATGAGCAGTCATCTACTGAACACACAATCACGATTAATGACACTAGACTGGACAGATAATTGTGATTAATCACATTACATTGAGTGTGCAATCATAATCAATAACATCACACCAGGTGGTTAATTGTGATTAGTTGTAGTATGTTGAATAGTTAATAATGATTAATCATGTTATAGTGAGTGGTTAATTGTCTCACGCTGAGTTAATTAATCCTTAATTAATTGTTAAACAGTTAATTCTGTTATACTGATTGGTTAATTGTGATTAATCAGGGTGAATAATTACTAGTGATTATCTCATGTTGAGTATTTAATCATGGCTAAATATTTGTTTACATTTGACTATAGTCTTTCTTAAGTTGTTGGACACAACACACTTCACTGAAATGTATTTCTGAATATCTGATAATAAAGTAAGATTATTTTCATGAAGTCTGATCTTCTTCACCACAGAACGTATCACTACAACATCAAAGTGGACAGTCTCTACTGATGATAATATCCATTTCAATCCAGTTGTCTAAACTTCACTAATCACAGGAGACTTTTATTTTGAAAAGTTCTCCACCTCAGCAGGTGTTTAGATCAGCTTTAGAATAAGATGTAGCTCCGCCCTCCAGTGGAAGCCATTTCTGTCATTTAATCTGCGCCGCTCCTTTAAGAGTGCGATGTGTGTTGTTGCTGAACGCCGTGAAAGTGATCCAACAAAGCTGAAGAGTCTTAGATTTGGACTGTTTTAGCCTCAAACTCTCATTTAGAAGATGAAAACAGATGGATGTGGATCTATGTCTTACATCACTGCAGAGTTATTGATCATTGGTTTCAAAGAAATGTGAAATTAGCTCTGAAGGAGCTCCGAAACTCGCTCATAAACAGCACGTCCAGTGATAAACAGCCAAAAAGCTCAGGTACTGCATGCTTTACCCGAACAGTGTGAACAGCCGGGTGCACTGAGTAAACAAACTGTACGATGACCTGCTTCACAAACGTCACTACATATCTTTTCATTTGTCCCCAAACTTTTGACTGCATAAGAGACCTTGCCCAGCACTCCTTACCTGTTTGTGCGCGTGGTCGTACGAGTTGATGTGGTTGTCGAATTCCTGATGCTTGTAGTACTGCTTGTCACACAGCTGACAGTAGAAGTTGGCCTTGAGGTCCTCCAGGGCTTTGGCCAAGCTCTTCTCCTTCTCAGCATAATCCTGGAAGACAGAACCGAACAGAAGCATCAGATAACGGTACCGCGGAGAACATGGTTACCTGTTACAGTACAGAGGGATACTGAGTCAGACTCGCAGGCTCTTCGCTGCCCGTGACTCAGTGGCCCGTGAGGAAGCCAACTGGAGAAATGAGGGGGTGGAGTGGAAATAAAATAACATACTTTATCTGCTGACCTTGATATCTGAATACTACATGTTTATACACCAAAACAAACCGAGAAATTTCCTCTGTTTCTCGCCTCCTTTTCTCCACGAGCATGAGCTCAGCAAAACAAGGCAGGGCCGAGGTCATGTTTATCCGTCATATATTAGTAAACCGGCTTCTGTTTACAAAGAAACAAACACTGAACTGCCTTCACAGATAGTAAGTACACTCTGGCCCAACAGTGGCTCAGTTACATTGTTTATGTTGATGTGAAGGTGCTAAATCATAATGTTGGGTCAGTTACATTTTGGCTGGTGGGCCTAGGTTGGCCTAACATTGGCTGCTAACCAATGTTTGCCAGTGTGCCTGTGATGGCCGGATGTTAGTTATCAACCAGTGTTTGACAGTGAGCCTGCTGTATGTTGGTTGCAGTCCAATGTTTGACAGTGAGCCTACATGGGCCGGGCATTAATTGCCAACCTGACATTTGCCCTACATTAGCCTGATGTTGGCTGCTGACTAGTATTTGAGAGTTGGCCTATGTGGGACTGGCATTGGATGCCTACTTGACACTGGGCCTACGTTGGCCCGACATTGGCTGCCAACCAATGTTTACCAGTGGGCCTATGTTAGCTACCAGCCAATGCTTACTAGTGGGCCTACATTGGCTGCTGTCCAATGTTTATCAATGGGCCTACATTGGTCTGATGCTGGCTACCAACCAATATTTGCTAGTGGGCCTGTGTTGGCCTGATTCTGGCTACCATCCAGTGTTTATCACTGGGCTTGTGTTGGCCTGATGTTGGCTGCCAACCAATGTTTGCCAGTGGGCCTATGTTGGCCTAACATTGGCTGCCAACCAATATTTGACAGTGGGCCTAAGTTGACCTGACATTGGCTGCCAGCCAGTGTTTATTTGTAGGCCTATGCTGGCCTGGTATTAGCTACCAACCAATGTTTAACCACGGGGCTATCTTGACCTAACTTTGGCTGCCCATCAGTTTTGGCAGTGGGCCTACGTTGTCCTAATGTTGGCTTCCCAGTAATGATTGACAGTAGGGCTGATGTAAGCTACCAAAATGCATTTGATGATAGCTGCCAACTGATGTTTGACATTTGGCCTATGTTAGCCTAATATTCGCTACCAGCCAATATTTATCAGTGAACCTGTGTTGGTCTGATGTTGGCTGCCTACTAATGTTTGCCAGTGGTCAATATCAACCTAACAGTAGCTGTCAGCCAGTGTGTCAGTAACAATACATTGGCCTGATGTTGATGACCAAAGCTGGATGATTGGCATGATGTTGGTCCACTATTTGTAGGTTGGCTTATGATATGACAATAATTTTGGGTAAACAGTGGCATTTTGAGACCACTTTTCATTCCTTAACCATTACCCAAGGCTCTAAAAATGCAGATCCTCATTGTGATGGTGACATTTGACTACAGTCACCAACGTTGGGCCAACATTCTGCTGTTAACAGGAAATCACAGTTTGGGTTTCAGAGCCACTTGAGGGCACATTAGGCAGCTGTTAAATAGTGATGTACTAAAACATCCCAATTTTAATTTAGTATGTAAACATTGTGAAAGTTTCACCATCACAGCCCGTGTATGGAAAGTAAAAAGAGTTATGAATTCCCTGTTTTTGTGATGTCACAGAAACCGACACACACACATAGTACAGTGGTAACCCTACTTACGAGCATCCCTACTAATGAGTATTCCAGGTAACGAGTCGAGATCTCTGAATATTTTTGTTCCAGGTAACGACTAAAATTCCAGCTAATGAGTAGCGTAAATTTCTTCAAGTATGCCAACTGCTAGCTGCGCGGCGGTCGTAGCATCTCCTAGATGCTACCGTAGAAGAAGAGGTCAGTCAATTTTGACTGCTGTTAAGTGAAAGTGCCTGTTGAAAGCGACGCTAAGGTAGCAAAAGGTAGTGAACAAGAAAGTTAGATACATTTTACTTTTACTTTTCATATGATAAGTGTAACCATGCCATACACGTACGCCCGTCCTCCTGTCCTCCTTAGCCGCCAGCCTACACGAGCACCGTCGTCGTCTCGTTTATGTTTTAAAAACCCATATAAACACATTATTTACATATTAAAGTATACTGTATATTGGCCGGCTGACACGGATTAATCAGTTTTACATGTATTCTTATGGGGGAAATGCATCCAGCTAACGAGCAAACCAGCTAACGAGCTCGGCTCCTGCACGGATTAAACTCGTAAGTAGGGTTACCACTGTATATCATAGAGCAGACTTGAGGATTAACGTTAGTGAGAATCAGACATCAGAGCACATGTACAGTGCTATAAATAATAATAATTGTTGTTGCTGCTGTTGTTATTGTTATTGAACAGATGACAGGCTTCTCTGTCACTCTGAGTCTGGACATGTTCATCTGAGGGTCAGTTATTGGTAAGCAGATTTCTCACACAGACAGACTGTGTTGCTCCTCAACAGCTATTTGTCTGCCGCCGATCTGATAACACATACACGCTGTTGATGTCTTTTTGATGTATAGCCATAATTTGTTTTGGAGGAACACTTGTCGTGCGCTCTTTGAAAAACACGGCCGTCCCAAAACTAATAGAGCCCTAAAGCGGCGCCTCGGTGGAATACTCATCTTCACCTGTTCGCCTGTTTTTTTCTACACGCGTTATTAAATATTGATTTACAACAAATCTGGGATGAGAATAGCTTTAGCAAGGGCAGCTCCTATTTGAAATTTAATTCAGTCATTGGGCGGGATGTATGGAAACGGCAAGATTCAAAAGAGAGACATATCAGAACTCACGTTCCCTGAAGGTCTCCTAACCAAATGAATGTGAGGAGCAGTGGAGCAGCAGATCATTTCTGTCTGTTTACGCTGTAACTCAGCCTCAGACTCACAGGAAATCTGAACACTGACAGCTTCTTAACCCTCACAGACTTCCTGTCTCTGCAGGAGAGGGGTTTCTAATAATGTGGCCATTAGTGTAGAGTGTAAATCCTGCTCCGTACTGTACGGTCAACGATCACTTTATTAGAAACCCAGAAAATGTCCACTTTATTAGGACTAGTGTTTAGTAAGATGGAGGTACAAGAGAAATGTTTCTAATAAAGTGACAGTGGATAGAGCTATAAAAGAAGTTTCTAATAAAGTGAAAGAGGGTGGAGCTACAGGAGTGGAGTTTCTAATAAAGTGGAAGGGTGGAGCTATAAAAGAGAAGTTTCTAATAAAGTGACAGTGGGTGGAGCTACAGGAGTGGAGTTTCTAATAAAGTGACAGTGGGTGGAGCAACAGGAGAGGAGTTTCTGATAAAGTGAGCAGTGGGTGGAGCAACAATGAGACATCTCTGATAAAGTGACAATAGGTGGAGCTACAGGAGAGGAGATTCTAATAAAGTGACATCGGGTGAAGCTACAAGAAAGGAGTTTCTGATAAAGTGACAGTGGGTGGAGCTACAGGAGAGGAGTTTCTGATAAAGTGGACAGTAGGTGGAGCTACAATGAGACATTTCTGATAAAGTGACAGTGGGTGGAGCTACAAGAGAAGAGTTTCTGATAAAGTGAAAGTTGGTGGAGCCACACAAGAGGCATTTTTGATCAAAGGAATGTGGGTGGAGCTACAGGACATGAGTTTCTGATTAAGTTACAGTGGGTGGAGCTACAGGAAAGGAGTTTGTGATTAAGTGAAAGTGGGTGGAGCTACTGGAGATGAGTTTCTGATAAAGTGATAGTGGGTGGAGCTACAAGAGAGAAGTTTCTAATAAAGTGACAGTGGGTGAAGCTACAGGAGTGGAGTTTCTAATAAAGTGGAAGGGTGGAGCTATAAAAGAGGAGTTTCTAATAAAGTGACAATGGGTGGAGCTACATGAGTGGAGTTTCTAATAAAGTGACAATAGGTGGAGCAATAGGAGTGGAGTTTCTAATAAAGTGACAGTGGGTGGAGCTACAGGAGTGGAGTTTCTAATAAAGTGACAATGGGTTTAGCAACAGGAGAGGAGTTTCTGATAAAGTGAGCAGTGGGTGGAGCAACAATGAGACATCTCTGATAAAGTGACAATGGGTGGATCTACAGGAGTAGAGTTTCTAATAAAGTGACATCGGGTGAAGCTACAAGAAAGGAGTTTCGGATAAAGTGACAGTGGGTGGAGCTACAGGAGAGGAGTTTCTGATAAAGTGAAAGTTGGTGGAGCCACACAAGAGGCATTTTTGATCAAAGGAATGTGGGTGGAGCTACAGGACATGAGTTTCTGATTAAGTGACAGTGGGTGGAGCTACAGGAAAGGAGTTTGTGATTAAGTGAAAGTGGGTGGAGCTACTGGAGATGAGTTTCTGATAACGTGACAGTGGGTGGAGCTACAGGAGAAGAGTTTCTGATTAAGTGAAAGTGGGTGGAGTTACAGGAGAAGAGTTTCTGATTAAGTGAAAGTGGGTGGAGTTACAGGAAATGAGTTTCTGATTAAGTGGAAGTTGGTGGAGCTGCAGGAGAGGAATTTCTGATAAAGTGGACAGTCAGTGGAGCTACAAGAGAGGGGTTTATGATAACGAGACTCAGTGAGACATTCATGTTTTCCATCACTTTCCTGCTGATTCAGAGCCTTCTGCTACAGCAGGACATTTAAATGAGCTAATGACTGGTGAGAGGTTCACGTCCTTCATCTGAGGTGAGAACATGTTGATGACATGTTGCTAAATATGTCTGTAATGTGCTCAAGTGATGCACAGCATCTCTGACTGCACAACAACATTGAAAAACAACTGATTAAAAACCATCATAAACAGTCTGAATGGTTTATTTGTATGTCCTTGTTTGTGATCATGTCTGTGGATTACTGGAGAACATTTTATTGGTTCTAAACATCTTCATATCCTAACAATGTCATAAAAACACCCATGAGCCGAAATATAATCTCCTACATTCTCTGATACCACACTATGCATGAGGGAAAAATCTCTATAACGTCTCAGTAGTTTCTCCTAGACAACAATGAGCTCTTATGGAAACACAAAGGAGACTTTAGCTTAAGTCTCAGATCTGCTGCTCAGATGTTCCTCATGAGAAAAGGACCTCAGTAATTTCACATCTCTTTTTTTAGTCTTTTTTAGTTTTTTAATTTTGAGTATCTCAATAAAGTCTCCATAACATCTATATGATCAACATCTTCAGCATCATTACCATCACCATCACTATAATCATCATCAACACCATCATCACCATCATCAGTCTCATCCATAACACCTATACAATCAACATCTTCAGCATCATTACCATCACCATCACTATAATCATCATCAACACCATCATCACATTCATCAGTCTCATCCATAACATCTATACAATCAACACCTTCAGCATCATAACCGTCACCATCACTATAATCATCATCACCATCATCAGTCTCATCCATAACATCTATACCATCAACATCTTCAGGATCATTACCATCACCATCACTATAATCATCATCAACACCATCACCACCACCATCAGTCTCATCCATAACATCTATACAATCAACATCTTCAGCATCATTACCATCACCATCACTATAATCATCATCAACACCATCAGTCTCATCCATAACACCTATACAATCAACATCTTCAGCATTATTACCATCACCATCACTATAATCATCATAACCATCATCAGTCTCATCCATAACATCTATACAATCAATATCTTCAGGATCATTACCATCACCATCACTATAATCATCATCAACACCATCACCACCATCATCAGTCTCATCCATAACATCTATACAATCAACATCTTCATGATCATTACCATCACTATAATGGTCATCAACACCATCACCACCATCATCAGTCTCATCCATAACATCTATACGATCAACATCTTCAGGATCAATACCATCATCATCACGATAATCATCATCAACACCATCATCACCATCATCAGTCTCATCCATTACATCTATACGATCAACATCTTCAGGATCATTACCATCACTTTAATGGTCATCAACACCATCACCACCATCATCAGTCTCATCCATAACATCTATACGATCAACATCTTCAGGATCATTACCATCATCATCACGATAATCATCATCAACACCATCATCACCATCATCAGTCTCATCCATTACATCTATACGATCAACATCTTCAGGATCATTACCATCACTTTAATGGTCATCAACACCATCACCACCATCATCAGTCTCATCCATAACATCTATACGATCAACATCTTCAGGATCATTACCATCATCATCACGATAATCATCATCAACACCATCATCACCATCATCAGTCTCATCCATTACATCTATACGATCAACATCTTCAGGATCATTACCATCACTATAATGGTCATCAACATCATCACCACCATCATCAGTCTCATCCATTACATCTATACGATCAACATCTTCAGGATCATTACCATCACTATAATGGTCATCAACACCATCACCACCATCAGTCTCATCCATAACATCTATACGATCAACATCTTCAGCATCATTACCATCACCATCACTATAATCATCATCAACACCATCACCTCCATCATCAGTCTCAACCATTACATATATACGATCAACATCTTCAGCAGTGCTCAGATTTGCTCAGAAATTATTCGTGTTCAGTTTAGACCAGAATCTCTATATGAACTCGACAATTTCTCGTCCAAATCTAGCTATAATCCAAACTCTCCTAGATGTATTGCTCAAATGTCATTCTTTGATTGCACGCGAGACTTAAAGGAGATTCTCTTATAGCTCCCAACATAATGAGATAAAAATGTGAGATTTGTTAGTTTAAGGTTTGCTTTTCCTCAATTTACTTAAACACACATTTCAATAATGCAAAATTCTCATATAAGCAAGTGTGGCCCTGACTCTAATTCTCAGCCAATGACTGTTTTTTCATTTTCTACTTGAAACATCTAAAAAAGAGAAAAGGAGCAGTTTGACAACAACAGAGTTGTGGTAGAGAAAAAGCCTGATGCAGATGAAGAGGCGCGAAGCTGTGAAGTCATTTACACAGCAGATAGATCTAATCATCTGGTGGGTGAAGGCAGACGCTTAGTACTGACTTTGTGTCATGCTGAGAACCTTCTCCCCCTTACTCTGAGATCCCAAAAATAAGTTCCTCTCGATCCCTTTGCTAGTCAGCTTTGCACCATCATGTACACCATTCTCAATTGGCATCTAAATAGTCCAATAGTCCACTCAAACCTCATCCAGAGGTTAATGAAGGTTTCACATGCTAATTGGTGTGCTTTAGGACTTTTTGTGAACTATACAGAATTAAGCTGTAACTGTAGTGAATACAAGGGGATGTGGAGGGCTATAACACTGCATTAAACTGACCACCCCACGTGGAGGCCGCACTTTAGTCTGATGTCTCTTTTCCATTAAAATCTAATGATTCCTCACTTTTCCACCAGAAAAGACCAACAAAGTTGATTTTCTTTAAATTCCAAATTCTTGGACTGGGAGAGAACCTGTCATGTAAGTGGCTGGAGGGCGGGTGCAGTGTACTCGCCATGTTTAGCCATGTTCATGACATGGTGTGAGTAGAGGGGCGTCAAATAGGTTGTTCGTCCAGGGCGCCAAATGGGCTAGGACTGCCACTGGATAAGTGATTTTAAAACTCTGATTTTAGGTGGTTAGAGATGTTCTGAACATCTGCAGAAGAAGATTGTGTGTGGTTTATATGTCTCTATTTAAGGATTAGGGAACACCCACATCCAGGCTGTCAAATGAGTGGAAGCAGCAGGAGCTCCAGGACTGTTTTGGTTTAAAACTAGTATGTCTTGTCTACAGTAGGTGCCACAGCCATATAAACAGTAGCTGAATGGTCTCCGTCACGCTGCTCTGTTATTAGTATTAATCAGTGTAATTGTATTATTCCCCTGCGAGCGCAGAGTCCTGGCATTCGGACTAATGCACCATTATGCAACCTAATGTGGGGCTGTTTAACCCCATCTCATTGACTGCTCTAATGCAGGAAATGGCGAGCGTTTAGCTCCGTTTTGTCGGCTAAACATTTGTCTTTTGTTTCATTTTTTCTGTAGCGGCGCTTCACAATCCGGCATTACATTAAAACATCAAAAGCCTGGCGTATTTACATACAGTGGATTACCGCCTGACTTAAAGGAAATCCACTCGCGGGCTGCCACACAGGAGCGGCAGGCATAAATAACTCCGGAGGCACTGCTGAGAAATCTCCAAAATCTCAACCACGGCTTAATCCTCCACACGAGGGAGCGGCTGCTGCCAGAGATCCCCCTCCAGCAGCTTCCACTGTTTCCACAACAGGCCTGACGCAGGAAAGCTTCTGTGAGGAGAACGTCTCAACAAAGATCAGAGCAGTGGTTCTCTGGTTCTGTACGGAGGTCAAAGATGCAGGACAGGAAGAATATTAAAGACCTTCATAGAAGGTAGAGAGAACCTTGGATAGCAAAAGCCCTGTTTGGTTGGGATTCAATTTACAGGGGGTCCTGGGTAATTTCTTCTTTTACAGGAGCTCTTTTTCTCCTCGTGCTCTAAGAAAATTATAGACTGAATTACCTTCTGCTTGTTAGTCTGATCATTTTTCATCATAATAGGGGGCAGTAATAAAAACTTTTTTTAAAGACCCCAGTTGTTTTAAAATATACACTTTAAACATACAATGAGATGCATTTTTTGGTGAAATCATAATAGAAACTACAGTAAGATGCTAATTTTTATTCACTTTTAAACATCACATTCATGTGTGTGGTGGTGCAACTGCACTAATGGTTTTTCACCATTTGATCCAGTTTATTTCTTGTGGTATAACTAGGAAGCATTGCTGGTTTCCATTCAGCCAACAAAATGTTGCATATTTAATGTTTTTTAGCCTAACTTACATCTACCAATTGGTAGAGATGGCACAATCACATTGAGTTAAATTCATCAACTTCTTCATTAAGAAATAGTGACTCAAATGTGTTTGACCAAAACGGCTGAGCAGAATGTTAAAGGAGTTAAAGCTTTTGAAGAGCCACTTAACAATCTACGTGGTCTGGATAGAAGATCTTGCACTCTGTACTCTACCTGAGTATTATGTAGAGGTCAAATAAACTAAACTCCATTAAGAAAGACACAATAACACAATAATACACTTATTAAATGAGTGATTATAATCACAGCTACAGATAATGAACTGTGATCTCACACACTCATTTTGCTAAAATCTACAAACACCCAGAAACTCGCTCCTGTATTTATTTGAATGAGGTCTGGATACAGGAGTTCAAACACTGAGGAGAGGAGTAAGATTAAAAACATCCTGATAAACATCCTGATCCAGTCTTAGTAAAGCTAAAGACAATAAATGGATCACTCCTGATAGTCGAAGGACTCTTATTTTTGGACACATTAAGTGAAGAACCAGTTCACTTGAGAAGAGCTGAGAATATATTGATTGTATAGATGTTATGGATGAGACTGATGATGGTGGTGATGGTGATGATGATGATTATAGTGATGGTGATGGTAATGATGCTGAAGATGTTGATCATATAGATGTTATGGATGAGACTGATGATGATGGTGATGGTGTTGATGATGATTATAGTGATGGTGACGATAATAATGCTGAAGATGCTGATCGACACATTAAGTGAAGAACCAGTTCACTTGAGAAGAGCTGAGAACATGTTGATTGTATAGATGTTATGGATGAGACTGATGATGATGGTGTTGAAGATGTTGATCGTATAGATGTTATGGATGAAACTGATGATGATGCTGATGGTTCTGATGATGATTAGAGTGATGGTGATGGTAATGACGCTGAAGATGTTAATCATATAGATGATATGGATGAGACTGATGATGATGATTATATTGATGGTGATGGTAATGATGCTGAACATGTTGATCATATAGATGTTATGGATGAGACTGATGATGATGGTCATGGTGTTGATTATAGTGATGGTGATGGTAATGATGCTGAAGATGTTGATCATATAGATGTTATGGATGAGACTGATGATGGTGATGGTGTTGATGATGATTATAGTGATGGTGATGATAATAATGCTGAAGATGCTGATCGACACATTAAGTGAAGAACCAGTTCACTTGAGAAGAGTTTAGAATATGTTGATCGTATAGATGTTATGGATGAGACTGATGATGATGGTGTTGAAGATGTTGATCGTATAGATGTTATGGATGAGACTGATGATGGTGATGGTGTTGATAATGATTATAGTGATGGTGACGGTAATGACGCTGAAGATGTTAATCATATAGATGATATGAATGAGACTGATGATGATGCTGATGGTGCTGATGATGATTATAGTGATGGTAATGGTAATGATTCTGAAGATGTTGATCATATAGATGTTATGGATGAGACTGATGATGGTGGTGATGGTGCTGATGATGATTATAGTGATGGTGATGGTAATGATGCTGAAGATGTTGATCATATAGATGTTATGGATGAAACTGATGATGGTGATGGTGTTGATAATGATTATAGTGATGGTGACGGTAATGACGCTGAAGATGTTAATCATATAGATGATATGAATGAGACTGATGATGATGCTGATGGTGCTGATGATGATTATAGTGATGGTGATGGTAATGATGCTGAAGATGTTGATCATATAGATGTTATGGATGAGACTGATGATAATGGTGATGGTGGTGATGATGATTATAGTGATGGTGATGGTAATGATCCTGAAGATGTTGATCGTATAGATGTTATGGATAAACATCCCAGACCTTCACACTTTTTAGAGTATGTTTACCTATCTGTCCATCAAAAGCACTAGCCACGCCCCCTACATTGTTCACATTTAAAATGACATTGTCTGGATGGTCCCTTGCCTTTTCCAGTAATTGATTGGTTGGGTTCAGTCTCTATGGTTTTATGATGCACTTCAGTGGGCAAAAACCCAGTTGAGGGTCATTTTAGAGCATTTGTGCTCAGCTTTTTGTACGCTCGTGTGAACTTTCATCAAGGTGATCCACAGGGCTATGCACGCAGAGGCCTCCAGCTTTGGAAATTTATAGAAACGTAAAGATAAAATATGATTGGAGTGAGCTCAAATGGAGTTGTGATCAAAGAGGTTATGATTCTACTCTTTATGGTGCAGCAGGTTTATGACTGATGTCTTTTATGTGGAGATGAAATAAAGGAAAGCCGTATCTGAAATACGCCATCTAAAGGAACTTAAAACATTTATCACTGCGAGTGCTGATGGTACAGAGGATAATCCTTCAAGCGGATGAGGTTTCAGTGTCATCAAGATATTCATGAAAACCAAACACCATCAGATCAGAACATTAATTACAGACTGCACACTGATTCACTAATGTGTGCTTCCAGGAGCTCTCAAACAATATCTCGCCCCAGAAAGGAAACGAAGGCAATCTGGTCCTCGACTCTTGCTTTTCTTCTGAAGATGTCTGCATAATTTATGAGGAAACTGAAAGTTTTAAAATATTAGCTTTGCAAATCATGCGCGGGGCGATGCTGTTGTGAACTCATGCACTGCGAGGTCTGCGCAGGTCCTGCACTTACTCAGCGCACCGAAAAAAGCCTCCAGGTGCTAATGAACGCTGCTCTGATTGATGTAGATCATGCACTTTCCCTTTGTAGAGCTGCCGTGAGCAGCTCATGAATTAAAAGGTGGTTCCAGAAAGCTTCACTAAATCACAGTTCTGAGCTGAATGCTGTTCAAACTGTGATTCAGGTCTGCTATTGGGTAATAATGACTCTGAGCATACTGAATTTGATGGTGATGGTAATGATGATGATGGTGGTGATGGTAATGATGTTGGTGGTAATGGTAATGATAGTGTTGATGATAGTAATGATGATGGTGATAATGATGTTGGTGGTGATGGTAATGATAGTTTTGGTGATGGTAAAGATGTTGGTGATGGTAATGATGACGGTGATGATAGTGATTTTGGTGGTGATGGTATGGATAGTGTTGATGATGGTAATGATGATAAACATGAGGGATGAGTGTGATAATGATGAGTATAATGAATTTGAGGGAGATAGTAATGATGATAAAGATAATGATGATGATGATGATGATTATAATAAAGATGAGAATAATGGGGGTGATGGTAATGATGTTGGTGGTGATAGTAATGATGATGATGATAAAGATGATGATGATGATGATGATGATGAGGTTGATGGTAATGATATTTTATTGGTGATTGTAATGATGATCAGGGTGAAGGATGATGAGTGTAATGAATTTGAGGGAGATAGTAATGATGATAAAGATAATGATGATGATGATGATGATTATGATAAAGATGATGATGATGAGGTTGATGGTAATGATATTTTATTGGTGATTGTAATGATGATCAGGGTGAAGGATGATGAGTGTAATTAATTTGAGGGAGATGGTAATGATGATAATGATGATAAAGATGAGAGGGATTAGTTTGATGGTAATGATGTTGGTAGTGATAGTAATGATGATAAAGATAATGATGATGATGATGATAAAGATGAGAATAATGGGGGTGATGGTAATGATGTTGGTGGTGATAGTAATAATGATGATGATGATGATGATAAAGATGATGATGATGATAAAGATGATGAGGGTGATGGTAATGATATTTTATTGGTGATGGTAATGATAAGGGTGAAGAATGATGAGTGTAATGAATTTAAGGGTGATAGTAATGATGGTGATGATGATAAAGATGATGATGATGATGATGAGGTTGATGGTAATGATATTTTATTGGTGATGGTAATGATGATCAGGGTGAAGGATGATGAGTGTAATTAATTTGAGGGAGATGGTAATAATGATGATGATGATGATAAAGATGAGAGGGATTAGTTTGATGGTAATGATGTTGGTAGTGATAGTAATGATGATAAAGATAATGATGATGATGATGATAAAGATGAGAATAATGGGGGTGATGGTAATGATGTTGGTGGTGATAGTAATAATGATGATGATGATGATGATGATGATAAAGATGATGATGATAAAGATGATGAGGGTGATGGTAATTATATTTTATTGGTGATGGTAATGATAAGGGTGAAGGATGATGAGTGTAATGAATTTAAGGGTGATAGTAATGATGGTGATGATGATAAAGATGATGATGATGATGATGAGGTTGATGGTAATGATATTTTATTGGTGATGGTAATGATGATCAGGGTTAAGGATGACGAGTGTAATGAATTTGAGGGAGATGGTAATAATGATGATGATGATGATGATAAAGATGAGAGGGATGAGTTTGATGGTAATGATGTTGGTAGTGATAATAATGATGATAAGGGTGATAATAATGATTAGTGTAATGAATTTGAGGGTGATGGTAATAATGATGATGATGATGATAAAGATAAGGATGAGGGTGATGGTATTGATGTTGGTGTTGATAGTAATGATGATGATGATAAAGATGATGATGATGATGATGATGATGAGGTTGATGGTAATGATATTTTATTGGTGATGGTAATGATGATCTGGGTGAAGGATGACGAGTGTAATGAATTTGAGGGAGATGGTAATAATGATGATGATGATGATGATAAAGATGAGAGGGATGAGTTTGATGGTAATGATGTTGGTAGTGATAGTAATGATGATAAAGATAATGATGATGATGATGATGATGATGATGATGATGATGATGATAAAGATGAGAATAATGGTGATGCTCTGATGACTTACTGCTGAGATACGGTTTGTGTGTACCCAGGTAAAGATCATCACTGGTTGATTATGTGCTGCGCTGGAGCAGAAATAAACATCTCCAGAAAGCTTTGAGGGTGAGAATGTTTGAAATACTGAGTCTGTTTTTTAAAATTGCAGTACAATAGCGTAACATCGTTCATGTGAGATCGATGTAATTGCCAAGGAAGGAGCGGGGAATATGAAAATCTATTTTGAAAATTGATTACCAGTGTGCTTGCTTTGTCACTGATGGCTACGGCTCTGATATCTTCACTGTAATCTCTCAAAACACAGACTGCAGAACATAATATCCTCAGCCGCACCGATAAAAGAAGCTGATGAAAAAATAAGCCCAAATTACTCTGATTGTATTACTGTGAGCGCCAGTTTGTTTCGGGATTTACACCAAACGGGGCTTTAAAAATGATGCATGACAGTAGCAAGTGGATTACAGTGAACAACAAAACATCTAGAACTCCACACACACCTACACACACACATCAAACAGTGTCAGTATCAGATTTAACAGCTCTGAACAAAAACGACTTAAATCTAAATTTGATTATGAAGAGACTCTTAGAAATAGCTCTAATGTACTTTTACATGACCTTACATGTACATCTCATATGTATTATACAGTATATATGTGTGTATATGTAATAATAACACAACTCATCTTATATATAAGTAAGACATTATATAATCACATTATGATTATTCTCCAGAAGACTGTACAAAACTGTTTAAAACATTTTTCTGCAGTTTATGATGCTCAATACTTTGGGGTCAATACAGCCCCTCTTAGGCCTGTTGTATGCAGTGCTTATGATGAGTGTAGTGCTGTTAGACCGTATATACACACTGTGCAGTAGTAAAGCACTGTGAACATCTCTGAACACTGTGCATATTCATAAACGCTGGCGTGAGTGCGGTACTGTACACATGAAGCCAATGTGTGATAATGGGATTTTTATGAGCCTGCTACACATCTCCTGCAAACATGAATACATTTACTAACAATCCACCCTCACTGCTGCAGCGAGGACAAAACACACACCGCAGTACTGACTGCATGTTTGTTTTAGTACAAAGTAGGAC